>NTHP01000010.1:2025625-2056831 GCA_003416845.1 Oplegnathus fasciatus | reverse complement strand
CACACACACACACACACACATTTCCGACATGACACTCAGCAGTAATATTAGTCCCCACTGTACTGTACAGCAGCCAGCCACCATCTTCACTGCAGATCTGACTCAAATGACTCTCTTGGTTCCCTTGGTAACCAGGTGCTCAGAGATCGAGAAAGATCCATTTCACACTTCAGCAGCGAGCAGAGAGACAAAGAGATGGTTAGACAAAGGGAAAGTGGGAGGAAGAGAGGATTAGAGAGAGTGGGGGGGGGGGNNNNGGGGGGTAAAGGAAGCTTGACCTTAAAAGATGCTTCATTCATATAGCCCCTTTGTCTCAAAATAGAATGAAAATAGTAACAAATGGATTGAATGAAATGCGTTGCTTCCCCTCATGGGATTTTCTACCCTTTAGAGTCCTCCGTACCGAAATGCACAGGGTTTGTTTGGATGTGGTGTCTGAAGAAGAAGAAAATGGCTCCAGTTCTCATTTATTGATGCGGCTTTTATTGTTATCAGCTGTAAGGCATGCATGCCTGCTCTTCGCACAGACTAACACAAGGAGATGGCTTAATGCAGACAGCCAGTAATATCCCACCACGTCTGAAAATGCTGCCAAAGGTCAAGATTTCCTTTCACACACAGGCGCACTTTTGCCTCGTTAAGAGCTCTTCAGAAAAGTCAGCAGCCAGGGAATACTCAAGTTTACAGCTGCACAGTTTGTTATATACTTAAACACGCTGAGCATCGGGGAAATCAAAAGTTAGATTCTATATGTCTCTTTAGGGTTTTAATTTGCTGGAAACAATGGAGGTGTTGATGGTTTTCATACATTTTATGTGAGTGAGTTCAGCCTGAGTTTGGAGCTCCCTGTTCATTTGTGGTTGAGTAGGTGGGTGAAATGTTCCACATTTCACACAGGGATAAAGCAGTCTGCAGGGATAGAGCAATCAGAGCGAAGACACTTTAATAACAGTGGATAGTATGAGAGAATAGTGCTATTGTAAAATACATGCTGCTACTTTTGAGTCTAAGTTTTAAATTCAGCGTAGGAGCAGGTTGCTGTGTCTTTAATGAGAAAGACAACCATTTAATTAATAAAAGACACAAGCCCCTACCTAAATCTAGGTAGCTGGTAGATAGTAGTTTAAGAGGTATAATAAGGTTTAAGCAGTGGAGCTTCCTCAAGAAATTGATGGGGTGTTTCATCATAAAAACCTCCCATAGTGTTGATATACAGGCTTCATTTTCCATCTCAAGACTTAATGCTTTAACTGAGAATTAAGTATGACAGTTGCTCCAAATGGCTGTCACTATTTAAAAATGAGATCTTCTCTACTTCTACTTTACCAACCTGATGTGTGATTTATTATTTTTTCAACTCCTTGGTGGTGACAATCAAATACACACACACACAGTGGTGGTGTGTACATTTACTCAAGTACAGTATGTAAGAACAATTTCGAGTTACTTGTACCTTATTTGAGTATTTCAATTAATAATACAAAATGTAATCAACAAATAAATGCTGATGTATTATCATAGATTAAGCTACCCAGCAATATGTAAAGTACTTAAATACAATTATATAATATATATTATTCTGAAATGAGTGATTCTGCATAATAAGTACTTTTAATTTTAATACTTTAAGTATATTTTACTGCTAATATTTTTGTACTTCTACTCTTGTAAAATTTTGAATGCAGGACATTCACTTGTAACAGAGTATTTCGACACTCTTGTGTTGGTACTTTTACTCAAAGCAGCTCTGTAGAACTTTTCAGTTTGTGTTGATTTTGGCGGTCCCTGTGGACAAAGGTGGTAGTGTTTCACCTAACGTTAGGTTACATGTTCCCTCTGCTTCACTCCCTGCTGCAAGGAGACTACTTCGCTGGGAGGAGGGCGGGTGGCAGCTCCGGAGACGGACCTTCAGTTAGTGGCTGAAGAAACTTAATTCAGCCAGAGCAAACCCCAGCGCCGTTTCGTCTGAAACATTTTGTCGTTTCGTCAGAAAAATCCGACCCGGTGGCAGGCATTAAGAATAACTATTAAAAACTAATAGAAATAGCCAATCTTCTCGCTGTTGGTCTCGTTTGCTTATGTAGGTCATATAGAGGCATCAGTATTAAATTGAGACTGTTTCATAACCAGTTAAAAACTCCATAGAGTACTTTTAAGCAATAGCTCTGAGTCCTTAATATTAGTTGACACAAACATTGACAGTAGTTTTAGTGTTTTGGTGCTTGATATTGGGATATTTCTCTATAGGCAGTTTTCCAAAAATTCACGGTCCCTTCCCTCAAATAGGATTTCACTTTTTAAGCTGCCAGTATGCTTCATCAGAACTGCTTGTTGGATGGTCGAATAGCTTCGGAAACCCCAAAACCGATCCAACATTGGCCAGCTGTGCAGAGGTGAGAAGGGAGCCAGGGTTTGGACTTCTCTCTCTAGCTCCCTTTTTTCATTCTTGACACAACTATTTCTGTCACTTCTAATGTGAACATCCGAGTGCAACACCATGACGACTTTCCAGAAGAGAATGTCTGTTTGAAAATGTATGCCATCATCCCCGTAATGTCTCAGAAACATATTTCCTTCCTTTGTGGCTGTTTTGGAACAGCTATACTCAACACTTTTCATTTCAGACGTGGTCAAACAATACATAGTATAAACTAGTTCTGTTCAACCATAAGCTGACCCTCAGACAGTTCGAACATCTCTATCTGCCACTAATAGTCGGATTCAGCGGTGAAAGGTTCAAAGAAGAATGGAAACTATTCTCAAAACTGGAGATTAAGAGTTAAGTTACCTACAGGACTGTTGCCTTCCTACATTTTGAACTTTGACTTCATTTCAGTGGAAATGTGTCCATGTAACACCAGAAATGAATTTAGGCAAATAACTGAATTTCAGTGTACTATTTTTCATAAAAACTCTTGCCTAGCATACCCTCGAGGCTCACCACTAAAGCTCCTGATGCTCGGTTTTAATATTATATTCTGAAATAGCTCTTGTTAATTGAGTGGGTGGTTTAAAAGAGCAGCGACAGCTGTCCAGACGGCTCTGTTGACCACCGCTTAGCTTGTCACAGGAAGTATGATAAACATCGATCACATTTCTCTCAAGTCGGTGTTGCGTATCCGCGAATATTGACAGTGAAGGTTAATGGTCATATCCATTTCAACGGGATGCTGTTTTATTGAGGATTTCACAGTGAAAAAGGCAAACGTCCAACAGCATTTGATTGTCTATTGATTTGAATTGTGGAAAAGCTCCCTGACCTCTGATTGAATAATTGGGTGTCTGTTTACAGAAATGCCAAGCACTGAAGGGAAGCTACTCCTGCTCGTCAAGTCGTCTGCATCCCACATTTGCGCAGCCTGAATTAGCCCACAGGGCCTGTGGGAGATGTATTTAAGATTCGAAAAGTAGGCTGTCTGAAATAATATTACCTTGCGCCTCTTGTGCTCCAGTACAATGAGCATGCTGAATTTGTGACGGGTGGAAAAAAAATGACTGGAACTAAATATTTACTCACATGCCTCCCAGGCTGGCATCAAAGTGTCTGGAAATATTCAGCTGAGAGACGCTTTTTCCTCCGTTATGTGGCGCAGATACGGCTGTCACTGAACTGGATACTGGACTGGGCTGCATTTAAATCACCTGTCCGCACTAAACGGTTTGCCATTTTCAGTACAGATATACGGAAAAACAAGTAAGCAGATGCAGAAACAAGACCGTTATCTGCGTGCCTGTCAAAGCATCTCACTGTTTTATCTCTGGCTCGGTCAGAGGTCTGAAGTGGCTGTTGATATCAAAGGCAACTTCAACAGCATGTCTCTCCTATTAGAGCATGATAACACAGGGACATTAATATCTTATGAATCCAGTATACAAATCCATACAGATTATTGCGAAAATCCTTACCTTTGCAGCAATAAATCAGCTTATTGATGTGCCTGCTGTTTTTCTATGTGTATTCACTGCCTTCGGTATTGATTTGCTTTGCTGTGAGATAAACTGTGCAGAGACAGTAGGTGCACAGGCAGTGGAAATGCACACACAGGTACACTTTAAACATTTTAATGGAATGTAACTTGCAAGGTAACAATTCCAAGTCTTTAAAGATATAAAAAGCATCGTCTCTGCGAAAGACTTGAGCCGTCTGTTTCTCTGTCTCACGTGTACACACACCCCTCATTAACTTGTGGATGGTTCACTGAGCTGCTGCATACTGTACAACCACTCGCTGTAGGCAGACAGAGACCAGGTCTAATTGGTAACAAGGATATCAACAGCTGGACTGATACGGGTGGTTGGAGCTGCTCACTTTCTTTACTGACTGTGACCAGAGAGATTAATGAACACAAGTGAGTCTCTGTCTGTGCACACACTAAGTCGGAGACCATTAATTAGATCGGAATTACACCTGATAGAAACCTTGATTTCTGACCTTAACCCTTCAACCCTCTGGATGGAGATTTCACCCGTTCATAAAATGTATCCTCTTGCATATATAGTGCTACTCACATGCCAAATGATGGCATTTCAGAGTAGTCTAACATGTCGTGAAAATAACACTATATGAGACCTAAAGTGCCAGAAGCCTAGAAATAGAAGAGAGGGAGAGACAGCCTGGAGTTCATGAGGTTAACCCACATCTACAGTTATTCCAGAAACCTGTCTGTTCCTGTTGCTTTGTAATGAGCACAGTATGTCAAGGAGTGGAGGATGGTGTGTGTTTGTGCAAGGCAAACCAGTTAAATCACACAGTAAACCTCGCAAAAAAACGGGCTTCTAGATGAAAATAGTTTAAGATTTGTGCGTTGGAGTATCGGGCAGTTTTCAGAGGCCACCTGACTGCTGCCTCTCGCACTTCTGCAGTTAAAATGTTTTGTATGTCCCGTGGATTTTTGCAGAATAAGTGTTTCGAATAGCGCTGATTAGCCATCTACCATCTGCTGGGCCGTGTGAGGAGAGCAGCTCATTACTCTGCCTGTTGTGTCTGCGTCGAAGCCGTAGCTCCACTCCAGCTATCAGGCAAAGCTGCAGGGATGCTTTGTATGCGAGCAGCGGGGAGCAGCTGGAGGATGTAGTGTTACCGCACACAAGTGGCTGAGTTGTCAGCATCTGTCTGACAGAGAATGAGCTGTCCTCCAGCCAATCTCTGGCTCCAGCTGTGACAGTACAACATACATCTGTCTTATGTATCATAAGATCATCTAAAACGCTGTGCATCCATTTTGAAACAAAACTCAACACCTGACGGTCATCATTCTGCTATTATACAATGGAGTAGATCCAGCCTGTGGAGACGAATCATTTTACCTGTCACCTAAATGCTTAAAAGTTGATTTTTTTGCCTGTGTGTGTGCATCAATGTAATATAATGTGTAATATTGTTTTTCAGGACCTGGTGGGCAGTGCTCCACCACAGAGGAACTGGAAAGGGATAGCCATCGCCCTGCTGGTCATCCTCATCATCTGTTCCCTGATTGTCACTTCCGTCATCCTGCTGACCCCTCGTATGTACAGTACACACACACACACACGTTATCATTCAGAGAGTGATTGTTTTATAAGTAGAAAATGGCTCAGAAAATATGGAATCTGCCCAGTATCTTCACGATTTACGTCAAATGAACACATTCGGTGTCAGTGCAGGAAGTTGTGTGCTCTTTATGTAGCACAACAAAGAATAAGGGTGTGCAGGTCTGTGTGATGCATGGACATGTTGCACGTACGGCTTTCATGTAAGAGACCAGAGTTTACATCTCGTCACAGACCTGCAATTAGCTTTCACCTTTTTACCGACCATAACCATGATTTTCCCTAACCTGAACAAGCGTTCTTGTTGCGTAACCCTAACTATACCTTCACCATAGTATATTTGCCACAACCACAATCTTTCCCCAACCTTAACCATACTGTAGTTGGCATGTTTAGATATTTTTACACAAAGTTATAGACAATGGTGTGCCAAAGTTTGCATTCATGGGAAAATAGCTGAAATGCTGGAATATGTCCTATTTTGCAATCTTGCAAAGAAAAGAAAATCACCAAATACTAATCACTGTTTCTTGGGCCATGGCCTAATGTTCCACCATATTTCATTCAAATCTATTAAGATTTTGAGACATTCTGATAACAAACAGACAAAC
This sequence comes from Oplegnathus fasciatus, assembly GCA_003416845.1. NCBI lineage: Eukaryota > Metazoa > Chordata > Actinopteri > Centrarchiformes > Oplegnathidae > Oplegnathus > Oplegnathus fasciatus. The sequence continues at coordinate 2,050,691 of NTHP01000010.1, read as the reverse complement.
AAATGAGATATAAATCATCATTTCCCTGGCAAAGGTAACAACACACTCAATATTCACTCACTCACTCACACTTGCACTTACATACACATCTGTCCAGCTGTTCTCTGCCTCAGTATACATGTATTCTACACATAGCTGTGACTTTAAAAGCACTCTATGGAGTTTTTAACTGGTTATGAAACAGTCTCAATTTAATACCGATGCCTCTATATGAACTACATAAGCAAACAAGAGCAACAGCGAGAAGATCGGCTATTTCTATTAGTTTTTAATACTTATTCTTAATGCCTGCCGGATTTTTCCGCGACATCAGACAAAACGGTGCTGGGGTTTGCTCTGGCTGAATTCGAGTTGCTTCAGCCACTAACTGAAGGTCCGTCTCCAGAGCTGCCACCCGCCCTCCTCCTGGGGAAGTAGTCTCCTTGCAGCGGGGAGTGAAGCGGAGGGAACATGTAACCTCACGTTAGGTGAAACTCTACTGCCTTTGTCCACAGGGACCGCCAAAATCAACACAAAATGAAAAGTTCCACAGAGCTTTAAATTGGGAACAGCAAAACATTTTGCACCTCAGATGAAACTCAGAGACCACATTCCTCTGCCGAGGCTGCACAATCCTCTCAACCTGATTATTTTAATTGCAGAAAATGTTTAGAAATCTGTGTCTGGGTGTGCATCAAAACACACAAAGTGCTTAGTACAATCATTGGATACAATGTGCCAGATGTTGCAAATCTTGAGACGTTAAACATGATTTCCTTGGTGAAGGTAACAACACGCGCTGTATTCACACATACACACATCTATCCAGCTGTTCTCTGCCTCAGTATACATGTATTCTACACATATCTTTGACTTTAAATTGAGAGCAGCAAAACATTTTACCCCTCAGATGAAACTCAGACCATATATCTCTACCAAGGCAGCACGATCATCTCAACTGATTATTTTATTAGTAGAAAATCTGCGTCTTATTGATGGATGATCTTGGATGTGCATCAAAATATGACGTGAAAATCATTGGATATGGTGTGCCAGATGTTGCAAATGTTGCATATTAGACTCATGAGAAAACAGCTAAACATTTTTAAATTCCCTGAAAAAAAAACCTCCTGGATCCTCATCAAAAACTCATCGTCGTTCCTCGTGGGCTGTGACTTAACATTCCACCAAATTTCATTCAAATCTGTCACGTTTTTTAGATATTCTGCAAACTAACAGACTAATGAGATGTTAAACGTGATTCCTTACACCCAGAGTATTCACACACATACACACTGATGATTACATCAGTGATCAGTATACATGTATTCTACACATAGCTTTGACTTTAAATTGAGAAGAGCAAAAATGAATCTGTCAAGTTTTTGAAATAGTCTGCTAACAGACAAACAAATGGGAAATAAAACGTGATTTCCTTGGCGAGGTAACAACACCTACACACTAAACAGGCCTGTTAAGCTGTTCTCTGCCTCGGTATACATGTACTGCACTACAGTCCTCGCAACTGATCATTTTAGTCGTGGAAAATGTTTAGAAATCTATGTCTGGATCTGGATGTGGATCGAAACACATAGTGCTAGAAAATAATTGGATATAATGTGTCAGACGCTGCATATTAGATTCATGAGACAATGTCTTATTGCCATTTCACAATCTTGCAAAGAAATAACTTGTAAAAAACTCCTGGCTCCTCATTAAAAACGACTCATTGTTCGTTATGGGCCACCGCGTAATGTTACATCGAATTCCATTGAAATTTGTGAAGATTTTTCGATTTCCTGCTAACAAGGTAACAAAGGAAATATTGCTACTAGTAGTCACACAGTCACACACACACACCTGCCTCAGTTTACACATATTCTACACCCAGACCGGGCTTTAAGTTCAGTATTACAAACACAACTCAGATAAAACCTTTTTCTTCTCTTCTGCTTTTTCTTGCAGCACAGGCAGCCTTTTTTAATTTGATAACCTTGTTTCAGGAGGGCAAGGTTTTACAGATGACATGGTTTCTCCGGTCGGTGATTGTGTTTTACACAGAGGCGGGGTCATCATCTCACTAGGTAATGGGCCTTTCAATGTGTAATGCCATTCAGGCCTGTTTAATGGAGATGATTATGCAGTAATAGCTCCAGCCATTTGTCAGATTGGCACAGCATCAGAGATGCCATTTGCCTCGTGTTGGAAATTAGCTTTCTCCCCTCACTCTGCAGCTTCTTGCCAGACGGGAGAATTTCTGCGATTTTTCAAGTCAATAAACACTTTTAAAATGTCTGACATGGTATTTACACACTCAGATCTCGCCGCTCAGTCACAGTGGGAAGAATCTGTCAACCTACTGTTTTGTACAGTAACAGTGGGCTGTCAACCATCTTGACAACTCGTGTCTAACGGTTGTTTCCTGGGTAAATGTGTGGTAGAAGACAGTTAAAGGGCTCACACACTCGCTGCATCTCTTTTCTAACACTAACTCACTTGTGTTCCGCTGTTGTCTGCTCCACCTGCAGTTCAGCTGTCAGCTTCAGATTTCATTTTGAGTTTTGGGGATGGAAGGAGCCCCCCCCACCACCTCCCACCCCCACCCTCCCGCTGCTAAAAAAAAGGACTGATGCTCTCAGATCAATAGTGCAATACCAGGGGCCTCTTTCTTGTTTGTACCTTGTTCTAAATTGCTATACCTACAGTGGGGGAAAGTGGTTGGAGGTCCTATCTCCAGAGATAGAAGAAGAGTATAATATAGTGAGTTGGTGACAGTCTCTGGTATGAGGCTGCAGCCCCCTGAGCAAAGCAACATGCTGATGAAAAAGTCAAAAGATTTTCTTTAGTTTTTGCTCTGAAACTCGCTTGCTTGAAATGCTAATAAATGTCACAAGACCGAAGGATGACTTCTTGAAGTTTTCTAAAATATAATAATAAAAAAATACACACGTGAGCTGCTGCACGTCATATTCAATATATGCATGTTTATTTATCTCTTGGTGATGCACTTGACAGGTGAGGATGACAGCCTCGCCCTTAAGAAGAAAGTGACTATCGAGGATGTTTTTGGTCCAGACCTTCACATCCATGACCCGGACGCCAAGTGGCTCAGCGGTGAGTGAACAGTTTGGCATTTAGCATCTGCCTCTCATGTCAGAACGCAGAACACATCAAGACACATTATGACAGGAATTGTTGTTGTCCATGACTCAGAATATACCATCAGTATTAAAATTTGACACACTGTCTTGAATTGTCCATATAGTTACAGTGGCTGTTGTTTATTGTATCGTGCACATTCATGTGCCTAGCCCACATGGACTCTGACATTTGCCGGCAAAGAACATTACAACATTACATGACATTACATTGCAAATAAAGAACTTTATCTCCTTTCTGAAGCGCTAGAAATAAAATCTGCTACAAAAAAGATTCCCTCCTAAATCCGACAAGAGAAAGTTGTCAGAGATGGACATTTTACTAAAATGTATAGCCTTTAAATCATCATACAACTTAACAGACAACCAGCATACAAGAACAACAAGTCTAAAGCCAGAAAAACCAACAATCAAGCGTAAAGTACAATTAATAAAAACATCACAAGAGTCGTAAAAAACCGCAGATGGTAAAGCTTTAAAGTCTCTGAGTTTGCCGTCTGTACCATTTATAGGGTGCATAATACCTGAAACTAGTTCTGCTAAGGTTAATATGTACATATAGGATATCTAAGTTTAAGTAGTTGTTGGAGTAAATGAGAGAAGAGCTTTAAGAAGCCTTAACAGAGAAGCTTTATACATGAAAATGAGCAACAGAATATGAAATTCACTTTATCACATAACAAACAACACCTTTTCTCTGCCACTAAACCTACCTTTTTCTATAGCTAATGGTGATGCACCTGAATGTAACTGTGAACACAGAGATCTTTGGTAAATTATTGTTCACGAGTTTCTACACTATCAACATAAAAAAAGAGTTGTGAAAAATCACAGCTCTGTTGGGATTATTTTTACGACGTGATTGTCCTCTTTCAAAAAGGACACAGATGTTATGCAACGTTATGCAGATGCACATAAACTCACTCTAGCAGTGATTTTCTTCCATGGCAGACAAACGCACCAGTTTTCGAGCTCATTGTGTATGCGCTACAAATCCAGCATGTGGTGTACTAGGCATTGAGTAAGATGGTGTAAATTGAACAGATGTACAATAGAACAGGTTTGCTGCAGCCTCTGTAACCTTGACAAAGTAGTGAGTAGGAAGCTGCCACCTGAGCTCATAAATGTTGGATCAGCTGACTCAGTGCCCTCTGGTGTTTGACAGGAAAAGCACTTGAAATATTTTTCAGCTTCTGCATGATGAATTGAGTCAGTGATACTTTATTCTTAGATGGATTTTATTGTGGATTATACAGCAGTCTGAACTGGTGGCATTCTGTGTTGGTAGCAAGTACAAGTGCAGTACTATTACTGCTAATTAATTACACTTTTTGATAGAGGTAAGATCACCAAGGAATTTGTTCTTGTATCCATATTACTTATTAAAGGATTTAAATAACTAAATATGTTTGTAATGAACATTCATGAATGATTTAATTCATCCAAGTGTAAAATACTCATATTTTAAAGGTCAGGTTGCCATCTGGATGAGGAACAGGGATTATTAATGTGGGAAAAAGTTTAAAAAGTATCCCATTAACAAACAGAAAGGACATTTTGAAGTGATTCTGTTTTTCGGTGATTTTCACAATTGTGTGAAAGGTCCACTTAATAGCCTTTTTGGGAGCTTTCAACCACATCTCACAGTCTTCCTCAGTGAATGGAGTTTCCTCAGAGCAAAGTGAGCTAGTTGTCCCAGAAAAAAATAATAAATAAACTTAGAGTTAAGAATGTGTTGTCAAACAACTGTTTCCGAGGTAAAAAAAAAAAAAAATCCAATTCTGGTGTTTTTTCTCTAAGTGCATACTTGGTTAGAATTAATACCCATTTTACACAGCTGGTCGTCTGAAATCTGATGAAACAAATAGAAAAGATAATATATTAAAGACGAAGTGTTGAATATTAAATATAGGATGTGTCTCCTCCGGTCTGAATCACAAGAATCTTTTTTAGTGTTCAACTTTAAACTTGTGATTTTATCGATTTTTTTTATCCCTATCAATTTCTCTTGAAGCACTAAACATTATAGACCCAGTTAAGAGTTTTTAAGTATGTGTTGTAAACTTGTCATTTACCACTTTGTAGCTTTGTAGACGTATAGAGTTATTATGATCATCAGTGTTAGGTAGCCATTATGAAAGTTTTTTGTTTAACAACCAGACTGACACAGCAGCGTCTGCATGAAAACACCTTTGTACATTTGAATGTATCTATAAATAAATCACCTGCACACGTTGAAACTCACATCTCCTGCTTGTGTGAGAGACACGTTATGACCTTACATCTGTCCTTTTGTTCCACCGTGCAGACTGCTCCCCTGATTACTTACATTACCGGCTTATTAACATATAATTAGTTAAGTTCCTGTGTTTCTGTGCCCTTCATTCACAACCATGATGAAAACGTCCTCAGCACCTGACGAAACCCCGGCGATCAATTGTGTGACATTGCATCTTGTCAGTTAAGTTAATGCAATCAACTCCCATTTGGTGCTAATGACCTTCTGATAAGAAACCCAATGGGACAACCTCACACTTCAGTAGTCCTCATCAATATTTCGTGGGCTTCATTCACAGCAGTGCGTAATTGATCCCCGTTGCTCTTTGATCACCGCTCGCCTCAGTAGTCTTTGGACTCACCTCTGAGTTTCTCACACAGACTCGGATCCAAAGACAAAGGATTCGACCTTCAGACTGATCTCTAAAACAAAGAACTGCTGCTGTCTGTCTGACTCATTCGCATTTTTGAGATGTAACAGAATATAATATTGTCCCACAATGAGAACGGGGTGTCAATAAGAAACATCTGTGGATAAATGTACTCATGAAAACCTACTTTGACTGTAGAGGAAACAAAAGCGCCATCTTTGGCAAAAGAGACGTCATCACTTCTCTTTATGGCTCCCAGCTCAGATCTTCTCGTGAAATTGATGTGGCGTAATTACGGTTTCAAATCCTGGACTCAGTATGCGCTGACATTTTCAACTCTTGTTTGAGTCCCTCATCACTAAAAATTGGCAATAAAGCGAAGCAGAACAAACCGCGCAGCTCTATGAGACACAAACAGGTGTTACCAGATTCATTTGGCTAGGGTGTCACGGCCTGAGCCAGGCACTCTGGCAATCACATTTTTTGAGCATTTCTCTTGCCATTTTTTTTAAAAAGAGAACAGATTTGAGAGATTTCTGAGGCAATCTTTGGGTTATAAAATTCAGTGTGATCTCTAAAAAGAGAGTGTTCCAGAGAGTTTAAAAACCACCTAAGGACAAGGTTCATGATAGCACAACAAGCACAACAGTGTCAAATCGTGTACCTTGGCTTTCAAAACACTGGCTTTTTATCGCTAAGGTAACCAGAGAAAGCAATTCAGGCAGTTAATGGGATCTGCTCATAAAAGATGAGACTGTTTTGTTGTCTACAGAGCGGGATGGCAAGGACAACAGCATTATGACATTCCACAGGGCAGACACGCTGTGCTGAGAGCTAGCCTGGACATTTCACACTCTTGCATCCTTTTTTAAGACTGTCTTCCAGTGGGGGATGTTTTGATGCAAGTGAGCCCTTAAGACATGTAGCAGTTAGCAGATTAGCCAGCATTAAACAGGACAGCAAGAACAACAGCTGCTTTAATTTAAGAGGAAATTTTGCTAGCTCACTGGCAATTTAAATTCTAACTATTTTCAGCAAAAATGCTCTAAAAAAATCAACTGTACGCTACCTGCTCAGCACCAAATGGCACACACACAAAATTAGCAACTAGCTGGTGAACATAGTGGAGCATGTAGCAGCTAAAGAGCCAGATATTTCCCTCAGGAGTTAACAAAATAGAGCTAAAAGAGACTTAAATTCATCAAGTGGGCATAAACACGACTCAAAACAAACGCTAATGTTGCTACATGTCTGCTGGATGTATAAATAAGCAAGTGTTTGCTAACATGTTACCCATGTCCACATAAAAGGTGATATAATATGTCAATGTTTGTTTACAGCTTGTTTCCGCTGGCCAAAATAATCAGTTAGTGTATTTGGCTTGTATATATACAGTATGTCTAAAAAGACAATATATGTAACCTGAGAATAGAAACTTGATGCTAGCACAGTTTCTTCCATCTCCCTCTCTGATGGTTGTTTTTTATTTGTCATTTACAGACAATGAGCTGCTGTATCGTACGAGGGATGGGGATGTTGTGAAGCTTAATGTTGACGCAAAGGAGGGAACTGTTATCGTGCCGAACCAGTTGTTTGTGAGTATCATCTTACTCCAGCATTGTTTGGTTTTGTTTGGTTTTTTCAATTTACTTCAAGAGCACTAAGTACACTCTCTCTGCCTCCGCTGTACCGGCTGTGTTACGACCGCGAGTTTGTTTTTGATCCCATACAGGACAGATCCAGAGCCGCCAAGTACCAAGTGTCTCCAGACATGCAGCACGTGTTGTTTGCCTTTGAAGTGAAGCCGGTGAGAAACCCTCCGAGTGCTACCTCGCACCGTATCATTTTTCCAGAAGGTGTCCTTCTTTGACTGTGATGCTGTTTGTCTCCGCAGATCTACCAACACTCCTACGTGGCCAAGTACATTATTTACAGCCTTGTGACACAGTAAGACCCACTTCTGTTGCGTCTTCATTGTCTGTCGTCTTTTTCTGTCTGCCTTATTCCTCCCGCAGATCTGTGACTGGACATTAATATGCCCTCAGCCTGACCTCATGCAGGGAGTCCACTGATGTCAGCCCCATTTACCTGCTTTCGCTGCCACTTTGGGGGAAAGCATTTAAGTTCAATTTAGTTTTGTGCGCTGCGTTCGGCCTGGCCTGTTTTTAGCCTTTCATCCATCTACGTCTGCTTATTTCCCTACTGTTCTGTATTTGTAGTGAGCCAAGCAAAATCAGCTTGTGCTAAAAAAAGGATGTGGATGATTGATGAAGCCTACAGTGAAGGAACAAGCCAAAAAAACACATGACTTCCTTGCTCTGACTGTGCATTTGTATTAAGATCTATACTGTGCATTGTACATGTAGTGTGCATGCAGACAAATACGGCATTGATTTTCTCATGTGTTGTCTCCACAGGGAAACCTGGCCTCTGAATCCTCCTGAAGTGCATGAAGCTGTCCTGCAGTTTGCTGGATGGGGCCCCCGAGGCCAGCAGCTGGTAAGGAGGCCGTACCCCCGAGATTACACTCACCGAATACTGGCACACTGGTGGAGATCTGTCAAGGATCAGCTTGGCATCGCAGAGGAGGCACAGTAGTGATTTATGGTTTGTCACAGTGGAGCAGACAAATGTTGTGGCGATAAGAGGTTTATGTGCTCTGTAATGACCGCTTTAAGGGTTCCGGGGCGAACTCTCTCTTTGCTTCGACCTCCATCAATGTCACTGCGAAGCCAAATCATTTTTACTTTCACAACTACTTCGCGACAACACATGAGCTGGTGAGAGCCACTGTGGCAGATGGCATCTCGGTGGCACAACCCGTGGCTTGGACAGTCTGGGGTTGTTGGGGGGCAAACACATGGCACTGACAGTGTGACTACTGTGTGTGTGTGTGTGTGTGTGTGTGTGTCATCAGCCACATTTGGGGACAGATTTTGTAAAACGCTCCAATTGATTGGAGACCATTTGTCCAGTTGGGCAAACAGAATTCAATTCAGTTCCATTTGCATTTCCATTCATTCATTTTTTTCATTGTACATTGGTATGATGTCTCTATAACATGAGGAAAAAAGCTATATTTTTTATATTTTTTACAAAATAAAATGTTTTTCTAGCTTTGAAAAAGCTTAAAGAGTGCAAACAGTTATAAAATAAAGCCAGCTAAACTAATTACCTGAAGTCCTTGGATTCAACTTATTAAAAGTTGCTTCTCTCTATCCAAAAAGTGATATTAGTATAGTTATTTTTGTTAATTTTCAAAGTTTTAACCCTGACCGCGTTAATAATGAGTTTCACGGGAAAATTAGGTAGAGTAGTTCAAGCTAATTCAACAGTAGTAATAGAGAAAGAAGCTATAGAGAAACTATTTTTGGTTTTAAATGAACTTCACTGGAGGTCCGTCTGTTATTCTTTTGACCATGGAAAGTAAGGGTGCTGTATGTTCACCTGAGCTGTGATTCAGAGATGAAAAAGAAGCATATTTCAGATATTTCACTGTTGTGTTTATAACCTTTTTGACACAAACAAACCCCTTTACAAAAGATGAATAACTAAGATTTGCTGCCTAGTGTTAGTCCATGAAATAAAGGACATGTCAGTCAATTTGGGAGTGAGAGCAGGTTTCAGTTCTGTGTTTTGAATTTTAGTAGTTGAATAGCATATTTCGTCCCAGACTTTCCTCCTAAGAAAAACAACAGCATCTGTCGCTTTAGCAAATGCCCATTAACGACATATGTTTACGTTAAAGTGACAAGGACCTCTAGCACCCACTATGGCGTTATGACACTTTTCTGTTGGGAGCAAAGAAGTAAATAGTGTTGGGTGACGTTCGGGGTGGACAAAATGTCACCGCAATTGTTAACCATGATGGCAAAGGTCTTTCATATAGCAGTTATTTTAACCCTAACCGAGTAGTTTTTGTGCCTAAACCTACAAGTAACCAAACCTCAGCCACGGGAAAACAGTTTTATTTTGGCAGCAGTGATTTGTAACGGGGCGTCAGATGAGAAAACACATAGCCTATAGTATATCTGTCATTCTGTTCAATAGCTTAATAGCTAGGTGTTCATTTTAGCATAAGGCTTGCAATTTTCTGATTGTCAACAAATCCCATGAAAAGACCAAAACCACCAATAAATGTATCCTGTGTAGCAACAATCTGCCTGTGTAGCCAAAGCTTGATGGAGCTTATTTCTCTGTGCCCTTGACCTCCATTGTTGTTCAAAAGCTATTAAGAACACATCAAACGCATCAACACATCACATGCAGTGGGTGACATGTCCCTCCATTATCATGAACGTGGGCACTGTAGTTTGTTTTGAGTCGATCCAACATACACTGTCTTGCTGCTGTAAATACTCACTAGTGCACCAAATGTGTATTAATCCGCAGCTGAAAATAGTCCCCGAACAAATGTACTATTTACTTGAGTAAAGTACAGTAGTAAAAGCTACAGTGCCCAAAGCAAATTATTTAGCCTGTTTAAAAAATGAAACTATATATTTGTGACCCGTTTTTAAAGATTAACATCTTCAGTAGAAACCAATGAGCTTGGAGCTGAGTGCCACAGAGAGGGTAGCGAAGTCAGAGAGTACTGAGAGGCAACTAAAAGTTTTGGTCTTTCCATGCAATTTGTTAACAATAAGAAAAACATAAAATAATTGCAGCCTCATGCTTAAATGAGCGTAAAAGTGCCAAGAACCTGATAATCTTTTGTTTTTTTCTCTCCACTAATGCAGTACTCCACTTTTTTTTTTTTTTACCTTGTTGAATTTAAATTAGTTTCTGTTTGTATTGCGGTGCTTAGACAACAGACAGCCCAGTGTTTCATCAGCTATTACTTCAAAGCTTTCTCTTCCTCCATAATTGCTCTTATCATATCATTTGCTGAAATTACAGTTACATTGCTGTGCGAAAATATTAACATTTCAAGTGTGTGATGAGACTTTGCCTGCCGAGAGAAGAAAACAGATTAATTTGCATATTGTAATAGTGTACCTGATTGTTCCTTTCGCAATGCTGTTACTGTAGCTCCGCGTTTGATTTAATGAACAGCTGAGGTTATGCGAGAAAAATTAGATGAACTCTCGTCTTTTGTCTCTGTCTGACCTGGAGATGTCGCACGTGTTTTGTTTTTTTCTCACAGTTTGTGAATATAACGATTTTCCAGCAAGTTTATCAGAATTGGGGCAGTTTATCATCAAGTACTTCATGATGATGAGACGTGTGTGTGAGTGTTTGTGGCTGTATGCTTGGCGTGCAGAGAGGCATCAGATGTACAGTGAGAGGAGACGGGAGATGAATCCTGAGATGCTCCCCTCATTATACCGCGAGCAATTACTCTACCGTGACAGAGTAATCAGTGAGGTTGGGTCAACACACACACACACACACACACACACACACACACCTGCAAAAGAGGTTATATTGACACAAAACAGGAGGGGGAAGAAGAAAGGGTTGGATTTAAGAGAAAAAAATGAAATCAAGTGAAGGTATCGTGTGGCAAAATTGGCGAATATTTTGCAACTAAAAACACACATGTACACACACTCACACACAAACGAAGAAGCCCAGCTATTCGAGCTCCGCAGGTGTCTTTGATGTTGCCACTTTCATCTCTCCACCCTTTTGAAATGACTCTTTTCTAGCCTTTTGCTTATTCTCTGTTTTCTCTCATCTAAACCCCTTGAAGATTGAAACGTCATGGAATGAGCAAGCATGAGTCAAGAGACTGCCCCACCTGCTTAACAAATGATCCCAGTTTTCAGAGGCCATTCAGGATCATTTACGACTAAATGCTATAATGGGTTCTTTTGCAGACAATGAGTCCCTTGAACCTGGAGACTTAATGTATCTCTTTTAATCTGTAAATGTTGTTGAAGTTGAATCGAGGTTTTGAGGCTGAGTTTTGAGCCAGCTTTGACCAAGGTGTAATTCATGATAATTAGAATACTGAGAATTCAATTTTCATGTAAGTCTTTGAAAGCTGCCTATGATTTTCGTTGAGTCCCGTGGCGGTTTTGCAACATTCGCCAACCACCAGCTTCCTTTGCTTTACACAGCCCCGCATTGATCTGTTTTCCTCAGATGTTGATCCCACAATATAAAACTTTGATTTTCTCAACAGCAGCCATAGATCAGAGCGAAAGGAGCCATGTCTCTCTCCCTCTCTTGATTCTTGCGCCGGCGATTTGAGGCTTAGATTTAACTGAAGAGGTTTCAGCTGACAGCCCGGTCGCACCAACACGGCCTGAGCTTCAGATACAAATCAATCCCACATTCATCTCCCCCATACTGGCACCCTGGCGAGGCAGCGAAAACACTGGAGTGGATTGACAGAGGGTTTTAAGTGTCACACACTCATCTGCCAGCGGTGTGTCTTAATTCCTTCAAGGCGATGCCATCGTTGGCACTGAGGGCTTAAATCGGCAGTCTAACCCGCTGTTTAGTTCAGCCATCACCCACCCTCAGTAGACAGCATAATGTCTCAGTAAACACAAGGGGGAAAATTGTGTGCTTGTGCTTGTAAATGACTTCAAGCAAGTGCGTGTGCCTGCAGGGCCTCAACCAGCTCCAGCGCCTTGATTAGCGGCAGAACGGGTCTCATACTGCTTTGGAGAGGAATCCAGCTCGAATTGTAATTAGGCAAATATCCGTTAATACAGTGCTTAACCCAGGTGTTGACTGAGACTGTATTAGCTTGTAAGTGTCGTTGAGTGGGAAGCTGTGTTTCTATCTGGATTAAGATCAAGTCGTGTTGTGATAAAAAGCCACAGGTGGGTTTGGCGTTAAGTCTCACACTGTAGATAGGAAGATGTGAGACGCAGAGGCTGAGAAAAAGTAGTCCCAGCTTTGCAATTGAGGTGTAAGCCTGCCTAGTGCTACAGCAATAGACATAACAATTCTAGGCTACATACAGTGATACAGCAACTAATGATGGTTCTCCTTTCTGCATTTCTCTGTCCAGATCTTCATATTTGAAAACAACATCTACTACAGAACAACAGTAGAGAGCCGAGCGATCCGCCTGGTTTCCACTGGAAAAGAAGGAGTGGTCTTCAATGGCCTTGCTGACTGGCTGTATGAAGGTAAGACGGCTACAAACACAGCACAGGATAATATCATGTTCGTCACTTCCATGTTGCAAATAGTGGATTTTCCCTAACCTTCTGTCACTTTCAGAATTGACAAAACTGAAAGAAGTGCATCACACTTACATGTGATCATTGAACATCTCATTTCAAAACCGTTAACATGCTATTGCAACACCCTTTCACTCTTCTGGGAAGGATTTCCACAACATTTTGGAGCCTGACAGAGATTTGCTTCCATTCAGCTGTAAGAGCATTAGTGAGGTTGCACACTGATGTTGGGTGATAAGGCGTGATAAGGCTCTGTGGAGGCAAGTCAACTTCTTCCACACCAAATTCAGAAAACCATTTCTTTTCAGCTGCTCTGGGGGCATTGTCATGTTGAAACAGGAAAAGGTCAAACTGTTACCACAAATTTTAAAGCACACTATAGTCTAAAATATCATTGTATGCAGTAGCGTTAGTAGGATTTCCCTTACATCTGCTAATATTTGGTAACTTGGGGTCTGCAGAAACAAGCTGTAAGCACAACACTGATATATTATCACCTTTTAAGTTGATATAGCAAATGTGTTAGCAAACAGTGGATTATTTACACATTCAGCAGACACGGAGCAACATTAACAATCATTCTGAGCCGTGTTTCCATCCACCCGATGAATATAAGTCTAAATGCTCCTCTATGTTCACCAGTTAGTTGCTAACTTTGCGTGTCTGCTGTTTGGTGCTGGGCAGGTAACAATAAGCTAAGAGATGTTAAAATGCTGTGTAGATCTGATGGGAAATGCAAGATGAGCAATCCCTTTCATATACAAGTAGCCATGTGATCCATTGTTGAAATAAAAATATTGATTACAGCCTCTTTAATTGGATCTACGGTCCCTCGACCAAACCATGAAAAACAATCCTCAGTACACAAAAGTATGTGTATGTGTATTTTTGGTCAGGGGTGTCCACATACTTTAGGACATATAGTGTATTTAGCCAACTAAATTGGAGGACTATTTTGATCCAATCTTGTGACACCTGCCCCCCCCACCACCCCCACCCCCACCTCGGGGCGTGGCGGGCGTTTGTGTGCATGATTCCATTTGAAAGGGCACAGCTGGCTACATTTCAGTGCCCCTCCTTCTCCAGACTTCCCATGGCTCGTCTTTGTGTTCAGGCAATTTTAATTAATTCATGTCTGCAGCGCTGCAATCTCACTCAGCAGATGTTCAAAAGCCAGCATACTTGTAATTTAATATGAGACATTTTTCTGATTACTGCATATGTGAGACAGACATTCCAATTTCATACCACTTGGATATGGCTTTGTTTACAGATGCGCTGCCATGTTTGAGACACTGTTCACTCATTTATAATAAAGTTTCTTGTTTAGTGAGTGAAGACTTCTGTTTCCGGCATCGTTATAATTAATAATTTTGGATTTCTTCCGAGGGTGGTGTTGGATAATAATTGCAGTTTAATTGTGTATAATGTAATTGCAAAATGGCAGTTATTATGAGAGAAATTCTGTTACAGTGCGTGAACTGCTTCAGGGTCGGCTCTAATCGGTTTTTCATTAATGGGATTATTTCTTTGTTGTAGACACAGAACATGACATGAAAGAAGTAATCCATTTTCAGTGCTAAAGAAAGATTTGTCTTGCTATGTTTTCCCGCTATGTGTCATGGATTTATCAGCGGATAACAGAGACTGTCTCACAAAAACACAGATCATGTAGTGCAAGAGTTTCATTGTGTGTGTGTAGTGTTTTCAGAGGAGAAAGGTTTGAACGCTGTTTGAACAGGATTCAACGTGAGGCTGCCTTGTTTCTCTCCGGTATTTAGTGTTCTGCAGTCAATCATCCTCAACTTTCAGTGAGAGTATTTAAACTTTATTGTGAGCAACAACTGTTTCCAACACTGTACTGAATGAATGTCCCAGAAAGGCTCAACAAAGTTCTTGTTTATTGCCTTCTGAGCTTCTTTTCCACAAGTGCCATATGAGCATTTAGAATCTGCTTGTTGCACAGTCCACTGAAGTTACAGTATATCATGCAGATATTGTTGAAATATTCAAGCAACACTTGCCATTTCTAAGTCTGCACCATTACAGTACATCAAATCGAATATTTTAGATGATGGACTTAAAACTTGAGTATCAAATTATTCATATTTTTATGAAACACTGAGATCCTAACTAAAATTTGAAATACAATCCTGTGGGTTTGAACAATGCTTAGCCAAATAATAATAATTATGTGCGAGGCTTTGATGTTGATCAGAGTTAATAATTATTCCTCAGTTGTCATAATGACGCATCAACACACATTTGAGCTCCAACTTTGATCAAGAGATTAAAGATAGTAAAGTCATGGGATTGAAGTCGGGATGTAGAGCGCTGCGTTTGGGAGATGGAGATGAAAGAAATTGATTTCACAAGAATGCAACATGTGAATTCGTGTGTTTGCATCTGTACTTATGTGTACATGTAGGTTTGGTGGGTTTTAGCCTGAGCGTGTACCCTCTCCCCGGCTGATGGCGGTTTAGACAGCTGCATGTTTGCCTCTGACAGCAGTGATTGTCATACACAGAAGACAGAGTGTCACAGCAACCTTGCAGCTGATCCGCAGCACCCAAACACTGATTTATCACAGTGGATGTGCGAGGGCAAGAAACACAAAACCATCCCATCTTTTTGTGGTGCTGTTACAGGAAATATTAATCTTTTTTGTTGCGTATCAATTGCTGATACACACACGTGCATTGATGTTCAATGTCGACAAAGGCAGCATCTTTAAAGAGCAGCTTGCCAGGAGTCCTATTAAATGCTCCAACCTTCATAAAACAATGGATACAATACATTTTATGTTGTGTTCATCTAGAAGACATTGTGCTGGCTGAGGTCCGTGGGCACAGGCCTTGAAAATCCTGCTACACTGCAACAAACTAGTTGGCCTTAGAGTAATAATTCATTCAAATGTTGAGAATTCAACACTGAATAATGTCCTTTGTCCACTCTGACCCTGTTTCAACAATGTGCATTCACAGTAATGTGAAAAAATAATTATAACCTGACAACATCAGTGATAACAAAACCACAAAGTCCACATCAAGGTTGAGCTGATCATTTTTGCCAGGAAAAGGCTGTTGTTTGGATCCACGTCTACAGTAGGTACAGAGGAGTGTGCACTGTGTGCTTTTCATAGAGCTCTTCTGCCCCCTGCTGGATGAAAGTCGCTGCTGAGAAAAAGAAAACTGTCATCACAGAGGGAAAGTGTTTTTATTCTGAAACTGCAAGCAGAGCAAGTACAGAGCCTTTTAAAATAATTCATTTTTTCTTATGAGGAGGTATTTCTGCATTTTCTGTCTCGGCTTCTCCCACAATGTCAGCTCCCTCAGTTATCGACCAAAGCCTCGTTTTAACTCACAGGAAATATTTCAAGGCTGTGTTTTCCACCGCCAGCCACAAAACTCTAAACAATGGAACCAGGCAAGAGAGAGACAGCTGTATTTATATAGCATTACACACTCAGATTGCCTCCTCAAAAATGAAGAAGAAAAGAAAAATGTCTGGAATTACCTGTACATGAGCAATCCTTGATTAATGAAGATGGCAAAAGTATATCTATAATGATTCATATTAGTTGTCATTATGTGTTTCACAGGTATCAATTCTGCATCAACATTGTGTATCTATCTACTGTACTGTAATGCCAAGCTTCTGGTTTCACGTTTTTGGATTTCAAACTGTCAGAATTTAACATGAATAATTGATTTATTATTCCTCAGTGACAGTGCAGGGAATGAGCACCATAAATCACACATGCTATAAATATTAAACCAGTGTCTGTTCAAATGGTGACATATTGTCTTTATCAGTGTCAGAATATTATAAGTACATAAACACTAAACTAATAGGAAAGCTGCAGATAGAGCAATGCAAACTTTATATGTTGAGCATTGCATTTTAGGGACTTAGTTGTGTCGTAGCCAAATTGTTTTTTTGTTTGACTATTTTTTTATAGAGTAACTTTAGCCCTCATCCCCGAAGTCAGTCTGGTCTTTGGAAAGCACCTAATGCTTTCCAAAGGTCAACATCAAGGTAGAATTTATTGTCCTTCAGTCCAGTGTGTGTAATATCTGGTTGTTTTGTCTTATAGAGGAGATCCTGCAGACCCACATAGCCCACTGGTGGTCTCCAGACGGGCTGCGTCTGGCCTACATGACCATCAATGACACACTGGTGCCGAAGATGGAAGTCCCCTTTTTCACGGGAACGCCGTACCCCGCCAGCTTGGAGTATCACTACCCAAAGGCAAGTCTGCAGCCACAATCTCACACCTATTCTGAGGCCGAGCACATTTAAAGCGTCTATAAGTGATATATTTATATTAACAGTGTATCAAATGACAATGTGAAAACAGTGTGACTGTGTGAAAGGGGTCGCTCGTAGTGATAGACCTATAGTGAGTTCCAGCTCATCGTTTAGCTGTCTGGCCTGCAACTGTACTGTTTTGATTCACCCTCACAGCTCTCATAGTGTCGTTTTCGGCTGCAGCAGACAGCTGTTTTCAGTGAAAAACCTCACTGTTCACTACCTGTCCAGTCCCAAAAATCAGTTATTGCAGGTTTAAATATTCTAGCACGTTGATGTTGTTATGAATAGAGGACTTTGATAGATAGAACTTGTTTACCTCTGAAGACAACAGAAGGACAATTCCCCACTGCCTTAAAGTGAAATCCAGTATGACCTATCTAATTTCCACTCGGCACTTGCAGGCTGGGGAGGAAAACCCTGTGGTGCACCTGTCAGTGGTGAGCCTCAACGGTCCCCTGCACACGGTGGTGATGAAGAAACCTGATGACCCCCGAATAGGGTGAGTGACAGCCAAACGGTGCCTTATTGTGTCTGAAGTAACGAGCACCAAACATAGCCCTGGAGCATTTTCTTAAGGTAGCCGAGAGAGAGGTCGTCAGTGGTGGTGATGTATTCTCGCTTCCTGGTTTTACAGGAGGGAATATTATATCACCATGGTGAAATGGGCCACCAGCACCAAACTGGCTGTCAACTGGCTGAACAGAGCCCAGAACAACTCCATCCTGACACTGTGTGAGGCTACAACTGGAGTCTGCATTAAGGTGAAACATTCAGCAAATTCCTTCACTGACAAAGTGTGAAAATCTGCTGTCACTGTGTATTCTGTGTTTGTTAAAGGTGTTTCAAGGGTGTAAAATATTTTTCTTACCGTCAGCAAATCCCATGAAAAGACCAAAACCAACAATGAATTTAAACCTACTAACAAGTATTGTCTGTGTAGCTAAAACCTGGCAGCTTATTCCTTTCTTAGACGTCTATTGTTGTCCAAAAAACAGTAAAAACACATCAGTGAGCCACATCGTTCCACTGGGCGACATGTTCCTTCATTACGATGAACGTGGGCACTGTAATTTATTTTGAGTCAATCCCACTTGTTTGCTGCTGCAAATACTCACTAGCTCACTAATTTGCAGCTGAAAATAGTCCCTGACAAACAACTATTCAGTCCTGTTTGGGTAATGTTTAATTAAAATTTAGCTAAAAACTACAGTGCCCAGCTGTTTTAGTAATTATTTAGTTGTTTTTTTTAAACTTAAGGTATATTTTCATGACCTGTTTGTAAAGGAATTGTTCGACTTTTGGAGAAATACTCCTATTCGCTTTCTGGTGGAGAGTTAGATGAGAAGATCGATACCACTCTCATGTCTGTCCATTAAATAGTCTACCACATAACCCCCAGTAAAAAAGCACATTGTCATTTTTACACCTTTTTTGCCTGGATTGAACAAACAAAATATTCCATATTAAACAGTGAGAATTAGAGGTGCTGGTAGGTGGATTTTGTTACCTTTGGACAGAGGCAGGCTAGCTGTTTCTCCCTGCTTCCAGTCTTTGTGCTAAGCTAAGCTAACCAGCTTCTGGCTGTAGCCTTACATTTAACAGACAGATATGAGAGCGGAATCAATCTTCTCATCTAACTCTCCACCAGAAAGCAAATAATCATATTTCTTAAAATATTGAACTTTTGCTTTAAGATTTACATCTTCCGTAGGAACGAATGGGCTCAGGGTTATGGAAGTAGGAAAGTATTTCAGATGGAATAACACACTGTTGTTTTGGGTCTTTTAGTATGATTTGTTGACAAAAACATGAATATAGAATATTTCCAGACCTAATATTTAATTTTTATGTAATTTCTTAGATCCAGAAACTGTTTCAACATATCTAACTTTTAAACTCTCTAATTATTTTCAGAAACACGAGGATGAGAGTGAGAGCTGGTTGCACAGACAGGTATGTGATGAAAACTCTGCCTCCATGTTGTTGTGTAGTAGTTAGTAAAAAACAAAAAACAAAAAAACAGATGTGTTTGCTCCGTGTGTCTGAGCTTGAACAAGTAAATAACCGGAAATACAAAAGCCCCGCAGGCTCGTTTCTGGACACAAACTCCGTATGCACGTGCAGATGTCTTTTCTCTCCTCTCTGCAGAACGAAGCGCCGCTCTTTTCCCAAGACGGACACAAGTTCTTCTTCACCAGAGCAATCCCTCAGGGTGGGAGAGGAAAGTTTTTCCACATCTCTATGTCCACCTCTATGGTGAGCTATTGCAGAATTATTTTAAAAGTATTTATGCTGAGGGTTTGGTACAGTGTGTTTTAATGTTTAACTTCCTTCTAGCCTAACACTAGTACAGACATACTTCAGTCCCTGACCTCTGGAGACTGGGACATCACCAGCATCTTGGCCTACAATCATGAAAGGAACCTCATGTAAGACATTTTGATTTTTTTAACAGCCAGTGCTGCAAAATCACAGTTATTTTTTGTTATTTGATAATAATGTTTGGATGTTTTCCAGATACTTTCTGAGCACAGAGGACGACCCCAAAAGACGACACTTGTACAGGTAGGATTTTATTAGAATTATAAAATACTTCTGCGTCTTGTGCAAGTGCTCTTTCAGGTATGCAGCAATACTTAACTCAGTGCCATCCCACAGTGCTGACACGATCCCTCCATTCAACCGCTGCTGCCTGTCTTGTGAGTTCATGTGCGGCTATGTGGACGTTTCCTTCAGCCACCACATGCAGTACTTCCTGCTCAGCTGTAAAGGTGAGCTTCCTCGACCTTGAATCTCTTGAGTCAAGGCACTTTTTATAACAGCGGACGGAGAGTGCTTTACATCCCAGCACTCCTGAGAAGTTCAGCAGAAATTGTAATTGAATTAGTGCTCCATGTCGGGTGGAGAGCTTATATCGAACTGGACATTAGCAGATAACCTCAAACCACCGCTGGATCCCTCTGATTAGCCACAGAAATAAATGTCTTGTCTGACTGCCAACAGTCATGTGAGCACTGCTGAGCTGCTGGCAGAGAGTGTGCGGCTTTTCTGCTTTTAGTATTTGTCATATAAAAATGAGGCCCTGTGGTTTGCATTGTGTTGTTCACGAGATATTCCTTGTGTTCCTCGGGGACACTCTGTCATTGTTTTTTTTTTGCCCTTGCGGCTTCAACACAGGGGCACAACATTGTGGTTTCTATGGAGGCTGATTTGTTTAGAGGGCTCACTCCAGAGAGGAAAAGTGCCAGTGGCTTTCTTCATTAATTAGATCTTTAGAGAGTAGCTCCATTGTGAAATAATAAGCTACTTCCTCATGGGACGGAAGTAGATTATTAACTGTAGAGCTGGCTGAGAGGGCTGTTTCTGCAGTCTATTTAAGATGAGACAGGGAGATGCTTCTGTTGCAGAGGAGGATTGGGTTTCAGAGGCTTGATTACTGGTATGGTGGAGGTATTTGAGCCTTTCGTCGGTGCCTTGTTACAGTCAATTTTATTTATAACGTCCAGTATCACAAATAGATAGATTGTAGACATTAAATGCACTAAATTTAAAGTATCAACTTCTGTTATTGCAGTTCTGTTAACTGATTTTTCCCCCCTTGAATTGTTCTGTGCAGGTCCATATGTGCCGAGTGTGGCTATCTACAGCACCGAGGACAAACAGAGTGAGTGTCGTCTCGGTGGTCCTCCTACGTCACCATGTTCAATAAAGTGTACTAAATTCTCTGCAAATACGTTTTCATTGATAAATAGATTTGACATTGAGAGATTTTAACAGTGTTTAACCTGCTTAACTGCAGAGGTGTTTGACGTGGAGACAAATGAAAGAGTGAACGACACGTGCAACAACATGCAGATGCCCAAAGTGGAGAACAAGACCATCATCATAGACGACTACAGTATGTGCCCGTGTTGGATTAGCAGATACATAATTACCTGTGTGTGCATCCTACTGTAATTACAGCCAGTCATCTTGATTCCCATTATTCTTGTCCTATCTGTTGTAGCTCTGACGATGCAGATTCTGAAGCCAGCTGCATTCGTAGAGACAGCCCATTACCCCTTACTGCTGCTAGTGTAAGTATGAACACGTCTGTTTTTATTCCAAAAAGCTATTTTTACATATTGCAATGCACAAAATAATATCAACACTTGACCGCAGCAGCTAACAATTACTTTCATATCGTTTAAAAGGATACCACAGCGATTTAGTGTTGCGCTTCCCTATTTTTGAGGGATTCACAGGAGTCGTATTAAAAACAGAAAAGTAAAAAAGTCAGAAAGTTTGGGATATCCTGACTTTTACTTCCTAATGTGGGTCAAGATCCAAAAACACTGGATCCTAAATTTTCCATAAAGCAACTCAAAAGTGTCTTTTTTTAGACCCTGCCTGCCTGGTAAAGGCCTATGTCTTTCAAACTACTGCCCCGAGTTTGTAATGCAGGCTTTCTGTTAAGAAATAATAGTCCAAACAGATAACACTGATGACATCATCAGCAAGACGAGCAATCGGATATTAATGTGTGGAATCTGTCAATTATTTTTTTTCAATTAATTGATTGTATGGTACATGAAACCTTAAAAAATAGTAAAAATTGCCAAAGCTCAAGGTGAAGTCGTCACATTGCTTATGTTGTCCAACCCCCCCAAATATTCACTTATAATATTTTAAAAGAAAGAAAGAAAAACAGCAAATACTCACATTTGTGCAGCTACAAGCAGCAAATGTTTTATATTTTTGATAAATTACTTCAGTGACCAATGAGTCACTAAAATAATTGCCAATTAATTTAACAAATGCAATCATGAGTTGTTTCAGCACTACAATATAATGCTACAATATGATATAATATAAACTAGAATATCCTGCAGTAGATGTTACATTTCTAAAAAATGTAGCTTAATGGTGGTTTTTAAGGGTTTGTGCTGTTGTACTGGACTGCATTACATTGCAGTACATCATTCTGTGTAGGTGACCTTCTCTAATTTGTATATTTTTTCATTTTGAAACCTTCTATTTCTCAAGTTATGATACCGACTAAGAAGAAATCAATCTCTTTGTCAGTCCTTAAAATGACCATCATGGTTTGTTCTTGTCCTGTCTGTATTTTCCACAGGGACGGTACGCCCGGTGGGCAGATGGTGTCGGAGCAGTTCCGGGTGGACTGGGCCACAGTTCTGGTCAGCAGCTTCAGCACCATCGTCATCCGCTTTGACGGCCACGGCAGCGGCTTTCAGGGCACCAACTTTCTCCAAAAAGTCAGGAGGAAACTGGGGAAACTGGAGGAGAGGGACCAGCTGGAGGCACTCAGGTAAGACCTCTGCTTTAACTGCAAGCAGTTTAACAGTCGCCAAGGCCCAAACACGGGAGTTTCACCACATTTCTTTCATTTTTAGGTTCATATCCAAAGAGCCTTACATTGATAAGACTCGAATGGGAGTTTATGGAAAGGTAAGAACAACACGTGCTCAAAGAGGCTCCTGAGATGTTATTTTGATTTCAGTGAACTGCGTGCCTTCATAGAGACACAGCAACTGCCTCACATGTAAATTATTATCATAAAGTATAATTAATTAGACTTCCTGATGTGTTTCTGTGTCTCCTCTACCTTTGTTCAGGCCTATGGAGGATATTTAGCCACGATGCTTCTGAGCTCTGAGGAGTTCACCCAACTTAAATGTGGAACAGCAGTCTCTCCCATCACAGACTTCGAGCTTTATGGTATAACTTTCCACATATTTTTCTTCCATGGAAGTGTTACAGATGTCGTGCTCTTGTCGTTCTAACTCTGTTTCTCCTCTTTTCCAAATCGCAGCATCTGCATTTTCAGAACGATACCTCGGCTCAAAGACAGATTCCCGAGTATACACGGTAAAGTTTGAACGTTTCTTTATCCAAATCATGCACCAAGATGTTTAGCTAAAGTGAACAAGGATGGAGTCAAGGATCATTATTAAGAGGATGTTGATGAAATAAATGGTGGACTTTCGTCTTTCTCTTTGCTTCAGATGGCAAATTTAGCACACAGAGCGGGTCAGCTTCTGCAGAAGCAGTACTTGATAATTCACCCA
Organism: Oplegnathus fasciatus; assembly: GCA_003416845.1. Lineage (NCBI taxonomy): Eukaryota > Metazoa > Chordata > Actinopteri > Centrarchiformes > Oplegnathidae > Oplegnathus > Oplegnathus fasciatus. The sequence continues at coordinate 2,027,376 of NTHP01000010.1, read as the reverse complement.
ACTGCTGACGGTAACAGACATATGTTTTATATATTAGCTCTCAATACTGCAGTGAGTGAAACATTAAGTATTTAACTGTGATGATCGCACCCTAATGTGTCTCTCTCACCTTATCTTCTCCACTACCACAGAAAAGGTTCACTTTCAGCACACAGCCAAATTTATCAATCATTTAATCAGCGAGAAAGCCAATTACACTCTACAGGTGAGTACCTGACAAATGTACCTGTGTGTAACTGTGATGTTTATTAATAAGTTCCTGATATTATGGTGAAAGCTCTAATTTCTCAGAAGGAGTGAATCTAGAGCTGAAATGATAAGTTGCTTAATTGATTTTAATGTTTTGATATTTGTTCGTTCATTTAAAGGATGGGTTCACATTTTTTCAAGTCTATCTTAATACGACACTCACACGTGTACATTGAAACTGTTTTTAATCATTCCTCCCGTCCACACTGGCTGTGGAGAGATCCTTTCCTAACATGAGTCCAATGTAAATGATGGAGGACAAAATCCACAGATCTCATTCCCTGCTTCCTTGTTGAAGGAAAAAGGGAATTTCATACTAAAAAGTCTGTAAATTTGGAAGATGTCCAGATGATTTGAGTAACTCAGACTGCTGAAGCTTCATATTAGCTGCGGCTGAATGTAAGAACAAGGACTGTTGATTTTGTCTAAACAGCCAGTGTGGACAGGAGGAACAATTACAACGGCAAAAAACTGTCATCACAATGTCCACTAGTAGCTGTTCTGGAGCTTTTAATCACACCATGGGATCTTCCTCAGTAGATGAAGTTTTCCCAGTTGTCATGGAATTGTAGATGTTCAGATCTCCTGTTTTCTGAGCACTTTTTCCCACCCATGTTGGCTGAAAAGTTGAGTTGAGCAGATGAACATTGAAAGCTCCAGAACAGCTTCGAATGGGCTTTGTGGTGAGATTGTTTAAATGTCTGTCCAAGATGAGTCCAAGATGAAATCTTTAAATGTCTTCTGTCCAACTAACAGTCCAAAACCCTCCAAAATATTCAGCTTACTATGATGTAAAATAAAGAAAATCAGCAAATTGTCACATTTGAGAAGCTGGAACATCACATTTTTGGCATTTCTGCTTAAAAACTGACTAAAATTATCGATAAATTATCAGAATCGTTGCAGATTAATATTCTGGCTAATGACTAATCGATTCTTTGGATAAACCTGTCCTTTAAGTTGTTGAAGTCGCTGGTTCCAGCTATAAGATATGCTGCACTTTTCTGTTTTATATTGTTGTAAATTTAATATTTTGGGGGTTTGGATTGTTGAAGACGCCACCTTGGGCTTTGGAAAATATTGATGGGCGTTTTTCCCAATCACATTTCACACACTAAATTGACAAAAAACATAAAAAGGATGAATTGATAATGAAAATAGATGCAGCTCCCTATAAATCCAGTCCTGGGTATCTATCTACAGATCTACCCAGATGAGGGACACTTCCTCCACAGTGATGGGACACAGCAGCACCTGAGCCAGTCTCTGGTCAACTTCTTTGAGGAGTGTTTCCGGGTGCCAGAGACACTGAGGGACGACCAACAGGAAGAGGACGAGGACGACAGTTAAACCTGCTCCTCTGAGCAGCCCCGGCCAGCTACTACAGCACAATATGCAACAGATCTTTCTAACCCGATCAACCCACCGACACCACCTGCTGTCCAATCTGATTTTAGCTCCACTCTTGAAGTGCAGCAACCGCATGTGCAAAGGGGCCTCGG
>NTHP01000010.1:1988028-2021915 GCA_003416845.1 Oplegnathus fasciatus | reverse complement strand
AAAAAAAAAAGAAATTAAAAAGGTATAAACAACATTTTGTTTCATGCCTTCTACATGAGCAACGATCCCTGTGTGCAGTAATTCTCTTTTCACAAGCACACACACCGGTTTACACACACTCCAGACAATTTTTGTACAACATGCTCATTCACTAACATTGGTCACACAACAGACATTATACTGACAGACTCCCAAGTACGTACACATCTCACAGACAGAGAACATACACAGTCGCACACGTCCAACACTTCTCACAGGTACTGATAGAAGCGCGAATGGACCACCTGGGAACTCGTGAGTTTATGAGGGTGAGCGGTGGCCGAGAGGCTCAGATTTTTACTCTGGGGGATGTCCCCGTTCAACACCTCGCCTGGACGATGTGGGAGTTCAGAGGAGGACGAGGCTCCGAGGTTCTGGGAGTTCGCTCTGCACAGCCCCCCCTGCTGTTCAGAGAGGTCCAGGCTGACCTCGGGATTGCTGGTGCGGTGGCGTTCGCGGGCAATCCAGTCCCCAATGGAGAAGTCTTGAGAGCTGCACTTGGGCTTCAGCTGGTCCACAGCTGACAGCTCAGACCGAGAGCCTGAACCGATGCCGACCTGCTGCGGCCAGTCTCCCAAAACGGACAGCTCTGCAAAATCCCTCTGACCGCCCATGGTGTGTCTACGTCTGATGTTCTTCTTCTTACTGCGGCCCTCCGGGGACCTCTGGCTGCCCACGCCAAACATGTCATCCACAGACATTCGCAGACGCACCTTCAGTCTGTCAGTGATCTTCAGCTTCCACGCAGGCTCTGCCTTATCCAATTCGCTGCGAGACGAGGAGCTGAGGCTGCCCGTGGAGCGGCCTTTGGCTGACCCCAACACACGCGACAGTCTGTTGGAATCTTTATCGCTCCAAGCTCCATCCAGTGAAGACTCGCTGTTGGTTTTCTGTTGAGCAGCTTTCTTTCTGGAGAGCGTATCGCACTCGATGAGTCTGTGGGAGGCGAGGGGCCGAGGAGCTTCATGCAGTTCTCGTTGATCAGTTTTTCCGACTGTAAACACCGACAGGTCGCTCTCGCTGTCCGTCTCCATCGGCCTTCCCTCGCTGATGAGCTCGCTCCTCTCGTCGTCTGCGTCGTCTCCGCCCCTGCTCTCCGCCACAGACTGCACTTCAGGACTGAGGGTGTTGAGCTCAGCTCCAGTCAGGAACGTCATGGAGGAGGTGGTGGAGTAGTCGGAGGTGATGGAGCAAACCTCTGCTCCCAGCCCGCTGGGGCCCGCTTCTGTACCCAGACCCAGCGCCCTGCCTCGCCTCACCCTGGGCACCGACGCCTGAGAGCTGGTGCTGTTCATCGTACCGAGGTCGGACACCGTGTCATCATAGTTGGAAGGCGGGTCTGACAGAGAGGACTGGTGAGCCATCGGCATGCGGTAGCTGAGGTTCGGGGAATGGGAGGGTGAGGCATAGGGGGAGCCAGTTTGAAGGGTGGAGGAAATGTGTTCTGGAGGCAGGGAGGGAGAGGGCTGCGATATCAGGCTGCTAGAGAGAGACTCTTTCCTGTTGGTTTTGTCAAGCTGTTCTTCAGAGCTGCTTCTGTGCTTCTCTTTCTCACTGGTTTCATCCGTCTCCCCCTCCTCCTCGGTCCGGCTGCCTGGGGACCACAGAGCCTGCTGCTGACTCTCCTCCGGGAGCTCCTTCTTGGGGAACACAGCATCCAGGTCATCGTCTGAACTGCTGGGATGAGCTTTGTCCTTGGGCTTCTTACGCTTGCGGCTGGCGAAGAAGGAGGAGCGCAGCATCTCTTTGCTACACTGATCCTTCCCTGACCCCCACAAGCCCTGCAGATACAGAACCAAAGCAGCTTTAAAGACTCATCAAAACAAGATTTAAGAATATAATAACAACGACAAAAGAATGGAGGATTTATTCGAAACAAAATGAAATAAGAGGAGGACGTTACCTTTGATTTGGAGGAGTCACTACATGCTGAATCTGTATTGAAGAGAGGAGAGTCATTAGTAAAAGTCTGCCAACTCTCTGACTTGCTAAAAACAGTCAACAAGATAAAGAAAGAGAAGAGGCAGATTAAAAGTTTGTTCAGAGTGAAACTGACAGATATGATGAGTATAATGAGGGCAGCTGAATGAAAGCAGATGACACATTTTTGGCTCAGAGATAGAGAGAGAGACAGCAGGACGAGTAATCACACTAAGCAGTAAGTGGAAACGTGGAGAAAGCGTCAGAAGAGGCCTGAGATGAAGGATGAGAGGAAAAGGAAGTGAAAACCCAGCAGTAAACCAAGACACAAAAAGCAGCTCATGCTCATGTATCGATGGAACGACGGCACATCACGGACAAACACGTCAGTCACAGAGCATCACATGTAGCCACCAACCAGCTGTAGGCATTCTTTCCCAACTCAAAGACACCACAGAGGAGAAGGAGTGATGAGTTTGCTCTGACTGAGAGACTTAAGGGGCCTGAGCTGAACAGATCAGTGAGTGTGTGTCGTGGTCGATACAGCTGGCGCAGGCAAGTCTCAGTATAACGGAAAGATTACTCCAAGCTACATTAACTCCTGCAGGGCCCTTTAACGTGTGGCCTGCCATTCTCAACAACAATAAAAAGGCAAAACAAAGTTCACAAAACTTTCCTGTCTCACTTTGCAAAAGGAGAAAACACGCAAACTGCAGCTAACAAAGATAAGCAGACTAATAGCCCTTTTCCACCAATTAGTTACAGGAACCATGGAGCCACAAGAACTAAACCCAGGAACTGAAAGTCCTCTTTTCATACACAAGAAAACAATACTGAGTCATTATGTTGTTGTTTGTATTTACGCTGGCACTGGTATCAAATCGATGTTTTAAATGGATGTGAAAGGAGGACTGCAGAGGTGAAAAAGGAAACTGAAAACTACAGCGCACCTGTTTTGAAAGTAGAAAATCTGCTGAGAGTTTAATGGTTATATATTTCTGCTTTAAAACGTAACCATGATGATGCATCAGAAAACTTTCACTTTAGACTCATCAGGAGGCCGAACACGTAACTGGACATGACAAGAAATGTCCAATCCTAGTCCTAATATTGTTACTAGTGGGATCCAACGCTTCCTTATTATATGAATATAGTTGTAGGTAAGTTGTACGAGCTGTGAGGGTTGAAGAATCAGCGACACTCAGCACTGCAAACTTGCGCTGATAGTTCCAGGGCCATCAGAAAGTACTACTCCTAGAGCAGGGACATTTTTGACAGCAAGAACTATGGCAAAGAAGCTAAATTTAGGTGCTGGATCATCTGGTCAAGTTCCTGAAATGGTTCCCGGGCCCCTGAAAGAGTTCCTGTGTTGGAAATGGGCTACTAATGATCTAATTTAGGTTCAAAATGTGTGCGTCAGTGTATAGCGCAGGGTTGGGTAGGGAGACAGTGTGAGGGACTATTAGTGATGTACTGTAGGTGTTATGCATTATGTAACAGTAGGAGATGTGGAAGTATGTGGCAATGTTTGTCTGTAGTTGACAATGTGATGTTTTTAATGTTGAATGAAGACAAAGATTTTGAAATAAGGACATCACAGACAACAAATCAAACGAAAAGACACAAGAGGAGGCACCTGAAACAAAAAAAAGCTACCTGTCGCGGCAAATACCACTACATCTACATGCTTGGAGTCCCGTCCACTGCTATCTGACTGCATGTGTGCCTCTGAATCAACAAGTAACTGCGTATTTATCGGTCTGGCACGTGGTTGTATGTGTGGGTTTGTTTGAGTGTAAACGCATGTGTGCTGGGGAACATCCAGCTCAGTCCCACCACTACGACCCCCACCCTCAGACATCATGACAGATTATGCCACATGACCGGGAGAGAACCTGAGGTTGACCGTACCATGCTACTTGTCCTTGCGATCAGCTTTAGAGACAACAAGAGACAGCAGAAGGGCTTTCAGAGAAAGTACAGTAGCATCGCTCTGTATCCCCTCAATTTAGGGTATTGGTTTAAATATGAGACGTGCACACCACAGGAAAAATGACAAACATCGACTTCTCTTTCTTTCTTTTTTATCTTTTTTCCTCCTTTCGCCCAAATTTAAAAGAGCTGCGGGTTTCTGCAGACTAGGCAGCTACACTGGGCACAACACTCGTCCTTCTTCCTACAGTCCCAGCTGTCCATCACTGACAAAACAGAGTCCATCAGTGACATCATCGAGTGATAGACGCCGCCCACTTGGCCTGTGTCAAGATTGGGTAATGTGTGAGTGCTGGACAGGGAATAAGGGAGAAAAACAACACACTACACACAGAAGGGCAGAGGTCAGAAGGGTTAAAACTTCCATCGTTTCTTTTTGTTTGCTAGATTTTCTTTGGGAAAGAACATGCCGGGATTATGTGAGAGACGAGGAGGAGGGGAAGAAAAGAACTGAAAGAAAAGGAGTCGTCGTCTCAACACAGGTAAAGCACAGGGAGAAAAAATGACTTGAGCAAGAGGAAATAAAGAGTAAAGCAAACAAATGAACGGAAATAAAACTTGAGGACAATTTTATCTCTTTGGGCAAAAAAAACATCAACATCGAAACAAAACAGACTTTTATCCAAAAATAAATGAATTAATAAAAAAGGCTCGACATACTGCAAGGTGTTTTTCAACAATTTCCCAATGGTTAAACCACAAAATATATTCATTGAAAAATTACTGAAAAAGCTTGCTTTAACAGAAACACAAATAAAATTTGGTGGACTTGTTTTTGCTCAAAGCATCTAAAATTATGGAAAATAGGCATGATGTTCATTATCTTAGCATTAAAAACCGACACACTGCTAACATTTAATCTTAATATATATATATATGTATATATCTATAGCACAAATATTTAAAACGTTAATCTACTGTAATAATATTAATGAAATATATTAAAGCTGCCATGGTAATATCTTTGCTGCGGTGATGCTGGAGTGCTGCTCCTAAGAGAAAACTCTCTCAGATTTACCTGAGACTTCGCCCGGTGAAGCTGCAGTCCGTCCTATGTTGGAGAGCAGGTGGTCGATATTGGGCACAGGCTGAGACTGCACTGTGCTTTCCTGCTCAGCTGTGGTCTGGAGCCGCACATGGGGGGGAATAACACAGTTTGGACAAGAATAGAAGAGAAAGCAGAGAGAAGATAAGTCACTGAACACAACACATAAATGGGATAAAAGATAAGAAAGAAGGCAAGAGTTGCATTTTATTTAAAGCTGCATTAACGTCCACCAACTCCTGAGAGAAATATCTAGCTCCTTAGCTGCTAAGAGCTCCACTATGTTCACCAGCTATGTGTGCTGCATATGGAGTGTGCAGTGGGTTTATCAGAGTTTTTTCTGTCTGCTGCGGCTGGACACGACAATGATGAGAGCGGTGAGACTGAACCAAAACAATAAAGTTGGGCCTTAAAACCAAAACAATAAGCTGAAAGATGCTAAAAGGCCCTGGACACCGCAGAGTTAGTGAGAATTCTCTGTGAGTTCATCAATACGAGTGACACCTTTCACGTTATACATAGACTATACACAGTCTCATACAAAGATATTGATTAGTGCAGCTTTGGATACCCACATATATGCACTAAACAGCATGACAATAGGTTTATGTATGATTAGAGTTGGTCTGTTAACAAAGGAAAGAAAGAAGAAGAAAAAAATGAACTGCCACATACAACAGGGTCCTCATCACAGTCATCAGTGAAGAACCAGTCGTATTGCTGGATCAGGTTCTCAACTATCTTGCACTGGTCCGGCATGTGATTGACCATGTTGGCCATGTTGTCCTCGGAGGTCCTGACCAGCGTAGGACCAAACACAATCGCCAGGTTACGAGGCTCCATCTAAACAGATGAGGTTAGGACAAATCAGGTTTAATGAAATAATCCCCAAAAAGGGACAGTGGATTTACAAAGGATCATTACCTAATGACATTAACACTAACAGATCCTGTTAACTGTCGTACCTTGTTCTTTTCACAGTTGTCAGACACCTTCTTGAGGTGAGCACAAAGGTATTTCAGAGTTTCAAAGTGATGATCAGGTAATTCCTGGATCTGCAAGAATTGACAAAAAAAGGGACAGGGTTTCACGATTAATGGCATGCCTGAATGTAATTCTATTCAATTAAACGCTGCTCATATTAGATTTTTCACTCACCAGCCTCTTGAGCTCCTTTAATCTCTCCACTGAGTCTTCTGTTCTGTTGGCTTCAATAAAATCAGCATACTTCTCTGTGAATAGAGCAGGAAAACCTTTACTTAGAATTGCAAAAGGAGGAAGAATCACACAGAAAATACAACAATACTTTCTTCATCATGACTTTCAGTGTATTTACAAGATCTCACCATTTGTAAACAGAGGTTCTGGAAGTTTTCGGAAAAAGGACTTAAGTAAACTACTGATGACATTGAGGTCCCGCCATTTCTGCAGAGAAGTGAAAGGTCTTTGTTAAAGCAGTCTTTAAAGTACAACTCTGTCACTCCTAAAAGATGCTGTCAGTAAAGTGGCACACTGTGCTGTGCAACCCAACTGTCAGTCACTCACGTCTTCCTGGATGTCGATGTCAGTCATGCCTTTGCTGTTGAGCTCCTCCTGCATGCTGGAGATGGCAGCATTGTTGCCAGGGACTCTGTAGATTCCTGTGTACTCCAGACCTCTCTCCTCCACCACCTTACAGCACACCTCCACGATCAGAGGAACAAACTGCACAACACACAACAGGAAGTTGTGAATCACTGATTCTGTTGAATGTGTTTGGATGAGCACAGATGTGATGTGCATGTAGTTATGTCTCCTACAGCCAGTCAAAGTGAGTGACCCTAGCAAGGATTAGTGAACGCTTTGGCTGACAAGTTGACTGAAACTCAGTATTTTATGTGTATGCAAGCAACATGTAACTCACATCATTTGAATGCTAAATCTACACAGCATTTTCTCTCAAATACATAGAGAGAGATCGAGTCTCACCCTGTTAGTCTGTGCAGGTGGACAGTCATCAAGCCGCACCCCGAACGTGACCCCAGCAGGAGTCTTTTTTTCGAAGGGTTTCCTCATGATCCCTGCAATGCCAATTTTCCAAGCAGCTCTGTCCCGTGGTGGACTGGAGTCATCTGACAGAGTAAACACATATATGTGCACATAAATTAGCCATCTGAGGTTAGAAATGCCCTGTGACCACACTAAATGGAGCTGGTGCCTTTTTACCTCTTAGCGCCCTCCGCTCCTCTCCTGTTTTGGGCGAATGAGGGCTGTGGGTCTTGCCGTCTGCTTTACCTCCCAGGAAGGCTTGTTTGATGCTGAGGGACTGGCGGGAGGTTTTGGGGGAGGGTTCAGACCTGCTGCTGGGTGCACTGATCCAGACAAATAGCAAAAAATACACATAAACACAAATATTAACATTAGGTTGGCATACTATTAAAATGGGTAGATATGTGGTCGAGTACTATGGTTGAGCCCCAGGGGGCAATGTGGAGTCCTGCATACCTCATCATGTTGTATTCTCTGATCTTTCGACTGATCAAGTCCTGACTTGTTACAGCAGCGTTCTGTAATGGCAGCAGAAATACATTAAGGGCAGTCATTAAATAAAGAAAACTAAGTTTCTTCTACATTGAATGCAGGTTCATTTAGATTTTTATTTCTAATACAATTGAACAATTGTTAATTACTTGATATTGCTTGTAAATCAAATAATAATATATAATTAAATAATTTTCTTAAGTGGGCCTTCAACGTCAGTAATACAAAGATGCAAATCTCTAAAAAAAATTCAGTTATAACATGTAATATAATAGTCCCTTGTTTGACAGAACGATTGGGACACAGCCCGAAGATAAAAAACTGAAGGAAAACTGCAGACAGGCCAATAACCATACAAATGACAAGTGACAGTTTGCCATCTGCACAATATTACGGTGTGCATTCCAGAAAATATTATATGATTGGAAGATAGAGATCCTCCCAGGAGCATTTTATTTAAATATTCCACAGCCTGATTAGATTTCATGTTTTGATCAGTGGCAAAAATGACCTACGCTGATAATAGGGGCAGTTTCACAACAACAGGTATCTCAATATGTACACTTATTTTTCCCCACTGTGTCCAAAACATTTCCAATCCTACCTGATCATGTGCCAGACTTCCATCTTAGATGCCGGAAATAATTCTTGCCAAAAAATATCATTTAACAAGTTCTTGCTGAAAGGCAGCTCACCGATTGGCTCTCAGTCTGACATGGAATTTGCTCTTCACATCTCAAGAAGTGCCATCTTTTTTGTTCTGCCCAGGTAGAACGAGTTTTCAGTGACACCTTATTTCAGCTTTTGTTAGGTATTTTTATAAATAAAGGACGTAATCCTCTCTCTCTCCCTGACATCTTCATTGTATTTTATTCAAAGACAGACTTTGGTTCACTTTGTTGTCAACCTGATGGGTGTGCCTGTTATTTCTTTCAAAACTATAGTGAAGTCTGGTCTAAACTTGCTTGTTTTTCCTGTAACTGTAAACAACTGACCACAAGTGCTATGCTCTGCCCTGGTGGCATTTTACAGGATGAAATGATGACATCTCTGTCCTTTTGGGACTTTAGGGCTTCTGACAGATGTGTTTAAATTCCTCCAGGACTAGAGGAGATCAGCATATGGTGATAATCTTGACATGGCCACACTACACGAGCCTTGCTAGAACACACCTCTTCATCCGGGTTACTGTTTTCCTGAATGACTCTGATCCAACACAGCATGTCGTCCCTCCCTTCTGCCTGGAACAAATACTCGCAGTCTGAGGTGGTGAGTCGGAGCACATTCTTGCGTCTTGTGTCGCTATAGGAGATGTCAATCAGACAGGCCTTGATGCTGATTTGCAGTGGGTCCTCATCAGATTGCGTCGAAGCATGAGACAGCGCATCCTTCCTGTCTTTGTAGAGGGTTAGGGTGTGACCTTGTAAAACAGCATACATTTGCTTCCATGATCTCATTCCTCCACCAACACGCTACAGAGACGGAGAGACAAGAGAGACAGAGAAAGAGAAATACTCACACATCAAACCATTAGTGGTATATTTGGCTGTTAAATGAAGGCATGAGTGTACAGGCATACCTTGTTTTTATCTGTACTAAGCCTAAAATTGAGCAACCCTTCTTTGGAAGAATCGGCAAAGATATCCGAAGAAGAATCCCTTCGAGATCCAGAATCCCCAGAAGATTTATTCCCGTCCAGAGCCTGCAAGTGTGAATTCATGATATTATTTTTCTGGCATTTTTATCTGACAGTGGAGTGTGACATGAAACATGGGGAGAGTGATAGAGGAAGATGACATGCAACAAAGATCTCTGGGTAGAATCAAACTGGGGATCTCACAGTTACATGGTCGGCTGGAAATCCCAATATCTAAAACAATTGTGTCTCAAAACACGTCCCAAGGAAGCCAGTGAAAGTAAGTTGAGAGAAGCCTGTCTGACTATAACCACAAAATCAAAACTGTGTCAACAAACACATCACACACCATGTCAAGGACATTAAAGGACTACTTCATTCATATTCATGAGACCTGTAGGTTGTGCTACAACATATTTTTTTCCCAAGATTCATCCACATCACATTGACATTTGTAAAAATGTGGATCTGGCAGTTATGCCGGTTAGTGCTGGATGTTTTTCACCAATAGTGTTATAGTGTTTACTTTCTCAGTTATGCTCAAAACAAAACTGGATCCTGTTTCTCTTTCTGTTAATCTTGTTGGGTCTATACAATTTTGTATGTATGAACAAATATTTCAATTTACAATTTGTCATCTGCTCAGGTTGTTGTAGCCATCAAATGTTGTGTTTTTGGTGTTGTTACACGTGGATTTCTGTCTTTCTAGATTGTTATCTGGTCATTCCATATGCATTTCAATGTCAGGTAAAATGGGACCACTGTCAGAAAATAAAGGACTAATATAACAGGGTACAAGCAAAGAAAAGAAGTTGTGTTGTGTGGGTGGCATGTTGTGAGTAATTCTATAGTTCCTCACCTTTCTCAGGCCCCTGAGACCGGGCATATGCTTACTGGAAGATCTCCTGAAGAAGTGGAGGAACAACAGAGAAAGGCAGATTTCAAGTAAGAGACAAGGTCAGAGTCATAACCCAATAGAAATGAGAAAAAACTAGAGCAATGAGCTAATCCTAGCATGCACTCACCTCCTGCCCTCCTCCTGGTAGTTATCCAGACCCTCATCGTAGGATTTGGACCGCTCTGTTTTGCTGGCTGTGTCAGACTCCAGCAAAGCACTTCTCAGGGACTCTATATAGTGATAAAAAATTTGAAATTATGTTATTTGTTATTTAAGTTATGAGGGTTAATGAGGGGAATATTAAGCTCTCAGAGGTGGCTTGGGACCAGTAAAAAAAGAAAATTTCAACAATAACACCATGTGTTGGGTTAAGGTGATTCGCCTGTATTTACTGAGCATGTGAAGGTGGGAGAGCCTAAATAAAGAAATTTAAAGAGTAACTAAACACTACACCCAATAATTTGAAAAGCTGGAGCTACAGTGATTAGTTGATGAGTCGACTGAAAGAAAATCAATAAATGGCAATTTAGATAAGTATGTAATCGTAATGTGTAAACAACCTAAAATTTTAATGATTTGTACTTTGTTCTTTCTAAAGGAATTCTGTAGATCCAAGCCATGACTGACGCATCCATCACACAACCAACCCAATGCAGTTTACCTTGGTCATGTGACAGCTGACGACGAATTGGAGGGCACAGTGAGCCTGGACTGGAGGGACCTGTAGTTATGGATGGTGCAACAGATATCACAGCGGAGGGTGGAATAGGAGCAGCCTCCCGGTCTACACTGGGGCTGATTGGCTCATCTATGACAACAACAAAACATTCAGTGTGAGCACAGAAATGAAATACAGCTTTTGTTCTATATTTCCACATTATGTCTCTGAAGGGAAGAATGCAAGCCTGCTGAATTCTTATCTTTAACATCTGTGTGTCAAAGACAGCTTCGTTAACTGTGTGCTTTAGGGAAAATTAGAAACAGTCTTTCTGTGACTCCAATGGCTAACATGCCACACCACAGCTGAGAGTCGGAAACAGATCATCTTCTGACATGTTTTTTGAGAGAGAAGGAAGTTCTTCACTCTTGAGTACCGCCCACTCCTGCCGCTTCAAGCCTGAAACAGCTCAGAGTAGAAAGCTGCTCTCTGCAGCCGAGGGGCTTTTGGAGCTAAATTTAAAAGCAACTGTCCTAGTTCCAGCCTGTACCCAACTTTGAAACGGGGCAAAGGAAAAAGGATGTCACAATCTCCCTAACAAGACCTTTTAGGCAACCTTACTAAGGCTCTGCCCATCATTGATAAACATTTAGTAGAAACAACTTTAAAGTCTTCCATCTTTATCTACTCTCTCCAAAATATAAGATGAACAATCTCTTCTACTATACTCTGCATGCACCAACGTCCATAACAAACCCAAAGGACCTAAACTCAAATGCATGCAGTAAACTTTTGCATACGAGGCACAAATACATCAAAAAGAACAGAACAACTCAGGTTTCTGAGTTGTTCTGTTCAGCTGTTGGTTTAACGCTCACACTCCTGACAGGCCAATACACCAGGCAGCTTGTTATAGCAACACCCGAGGGGTTCTGCCCCAGGCCCAAACTGTTCATCAGCACACCATGAAGCGGTCAAGATATGCTCACTCTCTGGTCCTTTTTTTTTACAACTACATCAGATATGATCATTCTCACTGTAAAGACATAGTACAACATTTGATATTCCTACAAAAGACTCTCACACAGCTACTAAAAGAAGTTTCAAAAGATTAATTTCATTAGATTGCATAGCTATAAAAACAAATTCTAATTAACAAGCAAGGGCCAAATTCCAGGTACACTGCAAAATGAAGAGTGAAAAATACCAGCCACTGCAATCTAAAGAAGATATAAGATAAAAGTTATATGACCTTCCTGTAGATCAGCTAAATAAAACGATGAATTGGGCAATAAGACCAACTAAGGCCTGGACCAGGGGGCTTTCAAACAGGCCATTGATGGAGGCCCAGCAGCCCACACAATCAGGGCACTGTTCTCCTGGGCCGGGGCACCAGTCCCAGAATGGTGGTGTTGCAGCATCATCACTGTCACTGCCTGCTTTGTCTGCACCTGGCCTGTCAGACCTCCTTCACAACCAACATTACATGGACCACTGAAGGAACGGCGGAAACACTGTTGGTAAGCCGCAGCGCTGTTGTATTAGACTGTGATACTTTTAGCTGGTGTATCTAAAAAAAGAAAAAACTGGCAACTGAGTGTTGATTATTAAAGGTCTAAAATTAACAGAAGTGAACAGGCCTCTGAAGGTTTACCTCTGAGATTTATGAATTAGGAACCACTTTCAGGTAAAATTTATTTTGCAACATATGTTAGATTTATCTTACACTGAACTGCTTCAAAAGACCCAAATTTAACTCAGAAACTCTTCTCCCATGGGTCAAACTAAAATCTCCCAGTACCGTGCTGCCTGTGACCTAGTTCCTCCATAAAGTCCACCTGCAAAGTACAAAATGTTTCCTTTATGTCCTTCCAAAACATAAGTAGATCAGAAGTTATATTATTAACAATATGCTGACTTGGGTCTTTCAACGTAGAAGTAAATCTGTGTTAAGTTTTTTTCGCTGTCAGGGACCGACCATTTCTCTGAGGAACCAGCCTAATCATACAGAAGTAACACTAAGACCTAAAACAAATACAGCAAAAATTAACTGTATTATTAGCTGTTACTTTTCCATTTTACTACAATATGTGGTATCACAGAAAGACTGGTAGACAGACAGATGGGTAAACATAATACATGTATGAAGCGACAGATGGAGAGAGAACAGAGTGACAGACAATACAGAGACACATCTGTACATAAAACATTGGATACAGTATACGTCAAAGAACATTTAAGAAATCTAAAAAAGGTTCCATGTGCATACGCAGTCTTGCCTCCAGCACTGTAACTATAGCTATGCTCTCATCAAAGCAAACCAATGCTGTGCGTTCCTATCAATTATGAATTGCTGAACTGATTACAACAGATTCTCTACAACAAGGCTGAATAAACTGTTGTAAAATTCAGACTAGATTTAGAAACATGTTTGGTGCCATTTCCAAAACCTGAAACAAAGCAGAGAAGAGCAAAACATTCAGATAACCTCTCAATGGGTATGAGATAAAACATTTTTGGAAACTGCCTTTCAAAGCACTCCAAACACTTGCTATGTGCACAGAGAGACAACCATTTAATCACCAGGAAATGCATTATGGGACTACTGAACCATAATGCAATCCATCCTGAAGAGAGACCATCTAAGAAAACAATGTATTAAGAGGAGAAATTCAATATATTCCAAAAGGCTTAAGCCATCCTTCACTCCGCCCCAGTTAAGCCGAATATCCCACAAAACCTCTCTGAATGCCTCAAAACCTGATTAATAACATCTTCCCAGGAAGATTAATTTATTTTTGAACATCTCCCCAGCACTGTATACACACACACCAATAATACGCTGAATCAGATTAACAATGAAACTAAAGTGGTCTACAGGCTCCACAGTCCTCTTTCCATCCATCTATTTAACCGATTTCTACTAGCATCTATGGTGGAAACCCTTTAACTAGCTACAGTATGAGCACAGTCTGCCTCATGTTACTACTACCTGCCGTCGTTGCCATGACAACGTGGGGCGGCAAAGGCTTACAACTGATTATTCTCTTACCGATGAATGGAATAGAGTCCAGAGACTCATCCAGGTTGCTGGAGCAAGAGGTGTGACATTGTTCCCCAAGGCGGCGAATGTGTATCTCTCGACGTGCATCGTTGGGAAGCCAGCATGCCACCACATCTGCTGTGGGATCTGCTCCGTCGTCAGTTACAGCCAGGATGTAGGAGGGGTGTCGCAGAGGGCTGGGGTTCTTTCCAGAGGGGGGCTTCTCCCTTAGAACGACGCCGGACTCTGTGGGGCTTCGCCCGTTGATCTGACTCTGGGAGTCTGGGTGAGGTGGTTTGAGGATGCTAGGCCTCGGAGACATCTGTTTCTGGGTGGAACATGAAGAAGACCTGTGTCCTACCAATGCTGCGTCTCTGCCTACCTCCACAGGCAGCATGGTTTCAGCCCGCATCCTGCTCTGGCCTTGTTGGGTAGTGTGGGCCACATGGTTTCCTTTGACGGCAACTCTTTGGTCAGCAAGAGAATGTTCAGCACTTGTGCTCTTTCCAAAATGCGAGGGTCTGTCTGAGAGCATGGGTGAAGAGCAAGTCTGAAGTAAATCTGGTCCTTTAGAGTAGAAAGAAGGGTTTGGTGCCCCCCTCATGCCACCACTGTATCCAACAGAAGGCCTGTAGAGCATGGCGTGTCTGGGGATAGACTGCCTGCTGGGCCTCGTACCTTGGTCTGCCCTTCCATACCCTCCTCTCCTCTCACTGGGCCAAGCCAGCTCTGCAGGGTCAACATAGTCTGTGGAGTGTGCCCGGACTTTGTGCATTAGGCCATCTTGGGATACACTTCGAGGAGGCCAGTTCCTGGTTTGGCCCATTCTCTCTGCACCGCTCATGCGGTCCTGTGAAGCACTGCGTGGGGCAATCTGAAAGTGGGGTGGAGGTCCTTGGTATGACCGTTCATGGGAGGTACTCCTCCGTCGTATTCCTTTAGGGCCCCAGTCTCCCAGGGGAACGTGATGAGTAGCGCCAAAGGAGGTGTGACTCGCAGCTCGCAAATTGTCCAGCCTCTCCTGGATAGTCCGGCTACCATGGGAATGGATTCCTTTGTTGTCAATGTACTCCCTGTACGTTTGGTAAGTGCGCCAATCAATGTTTTGATTGTTGGCTGGGTAGTGAGGTACCTGACCTCCATATGGAAGCATTCCTGGACCACCGGGATAGACATCGGCCTTTCGAGGGTGAGGATACTGGGCCAGTGACCCAGGCCTCCCCCTGGCAAAGACAGGGTCCATGTAATCTATCCTATGTGATGGACCCATGCGCCCCATATGGGCTGTATCAGGAGGAACCACCACAGTCCTCACACTGTCGTTGCGCATGCACACGGCCATCTGGCTTTTTGGATATGATTGAGGAGGAGGAGATGGGGGAACGGTGATCTCCTTGCGGTACCCATGGTCGGGAGGTGCTGTTGGCCCTCGGCAGACCTGCTCTGCTGGGTCTGTCGCCTGGGCCATGCCCGTAGGCTTACAGTCTACTCTGGGGTAGCATACTGGGGGTGGCTCAGGAATGTGACGGGCATTTCCACTGTAGCTGCTGTGGCCACGGATGTAGGCATCCTGGGAGTAGGCCTAGAGACAGAGCAACAAAGCAGTGTTACAATAGATACAGTACAAGCTACATTTGCAAGTGTGTGTAGTATTCAACAGTGTGCTACTAGATGCTTAGAGAAGTCAAGCGTGATATTACAAATGCTACTGGATGCATGTGTGTGGGCAGTGCATGTTGCAGTATGAGTGAGCGGAGGCGTTAGCAGTTCAGGGGTGTCAGTGGTCTTCATCTGCTCCTTATTTAGAGTTCTCATGGTAATGTTCACTGTTCCATGGCAGATAATAGTACACTATACAACCCAAAGTAGAAAATATTTTTCACTAACAGAGACTTATGATGGTGCTTTAAACAAGATTATTATGATACAGCAGTCTTTCTCCATTATTTCCGCCTGTGTTCTTCATACAACAATGGTTTGTTGCTACCCAACAACTGTGATTTTCAATAAGAAGAAAAAAAACTTTCATCTATGGAAGAAATGAACATGTACTGTAACTGTAAACACCGTAAGATAAATGTGGAATGGTATTTATTTGTATGGAACTCAATATGTCAATATGCAGCCAGCCCTGTGACATTTTTAGCAAAGATTGTGTAACAATATAATATCAATACATGTTAGATAAGACAAGTAGCTAACATTCGACATATTTGAACAAACATGACAGCATAAAAATGTACAGTAAAAACTGACATAGATGTTGACAGGTAACCAGTGTCTTAATTTTCCCACCTCAGACTGACAGACTGTAACCTCAGACAGACAGGAGGCCGCCCATCCCTCATAGAGAAGGTGCTATATTTAGCCTGCCTAATTACCGTCCAAGGTTTGGAAGCCTGTACTGTTTCACTGCAGATGCTAATAAAATAATTTTCAATGAATACAAAATTAAAGCTAGAGATTGTTATGGGCTTCTAAGTCTACTACATTTACCTGCTTTACTTGTAACACACTGCACATACAACAAGCAATATGATGTGTGAAGGTATGAGGACTTTGATCCTGCTACCTGGTGTCAAATTGCAATCTTATATAAAGCAGTGTGCAATCAGTGCCAGGCTCTGTTCCTCCCTTTGTAAGCATGAGTGTGCAGGAGAGTTCAGAGGTCACTGGCCTTTATCACACTAATGACATCTGGCATGGAGGATGAAGCAGGGGCGAGGCTTCGCTGAGATGCCAGCTGGACGCCAACTCGAGTTCTCAATCTAACAGGTACTGCAGGCACAGTGCATCGGCCATTTCTACAGTCTACACATTTGAATCACCAACACTGAGCTGACCGTTAGACAGTCAACCACGGCAACTAAACAGCAATAATGTAAAATGTGAAGACCAAATCCTGTGATGACGATGCTGACATGCAAGACATATGCGAAATGACACAGCAAGCACAACATGTCAACGTCAAGTGGCTACCCAGTCTGCTGTTTGCTTACCAGATTAGTAGTTTCCCGAGAAAAAGGCTGCCGTTACAGCATGTGAAAATGAGAGTGTTAAAAAATCAAAGGAGAGAAGGTGGAAGAGAAAAAGATGCCAGCAGAGCAAAATGCACACATTGTAAAAAACACAGCCACAGCAATGCCTGGGCTTGACATGCTAAAAATATATCAGAGCTGCAGCAGCAGTACAGAGGGATGAAGAAGCAGAGATGTAGCAGGGGTTGCCACGTTCCGACCTGCCTGTGCCAGTCTGTCCTGGGTGAGGTGGCAGGAGCAGGAGCTTGCCTCTCATGCTGCTGTTAAGTCTCCATGGTTCTTTCCATCTTCAGCCAGAATATTACGCTAACTGAACAAGGTGCCTCCAGTCTATGTCTCTCTCTCTCTCTATCCCTCCCTCTGCTATTGCTCACATGACAGAGGCAGCAGCTGCTGATTATACATTCAGCTCTGATGGTACAGCTCCCCCTCCCACTCCTTCCTCCTCTCTCCTTTTCCCTTCGCATCAACCTGTTCAAAACACAGGACAGTCAGCTGATTTCATCTACTGGTTTCAGCTCATCATTCATGCCGTTCCCTTTTTTTTCCCTGCTCAGTGTTTTCTCCGCTTTCCTGGCGTACAGTTCCCTCCCTTTTTTTCTGCTCCCTGAATGTACACCCTCTCCGTCTCTTTGCTAAGCAACTGCTGCCTGTCTCCTAGCAGTCAGTGTGTGCTGCCTCCTACAGTGTAATGTCAACCTGCTAGCATCTCTGATAATCCTCTTGTTCTTATGGACAGCCCTCATCAGTTTGCCTACCCACATTAATAGATATTTTTGTGTGGTTACTGTGCAATACCATGGCCAGTGTTTCTTACAACACACGTGTAAGATACAGGGCACTGTGTGCATGTGTACAGAGGACAAAAATGGCAAGACAGAGGGAGGATTTAACAGGGAAGAGGGGTGGAGTAACAGTCTATTGGTTATAAGAAAGGAGAAAATTAACTGATAAACACAAGAAGAGGGTTAAATGGATGTGAACAGTATCTTATTTATCTGTGACATTATAAATTGAATTTTAATTGACTCATGACAGAATGTTATATCTAAATAATGAAGAGCGCTGACACCATGTTTTAAATGTTTTAGATTGACTGCTTGAGGGTGTGGTGCTTAAAGAGAGAGATGACAGGTTGTTATATATATACAATTATATATATATACAATTATATATATGTATATATATGTTATATAATACAATTTGCAATTCTGGATGCCAAACTCCTAAATGATAAATTGATTTACCTGTCAAGTTAATTATGAGGATTCAATCTGGACATAAAGGATCCACAGGGGAAAATCTCAGGTAAAGCAAACAGCCAAGCTCTTTCATTATATAATTCATAAACAGTAAGATAGCAATAAGCCCTTGGGAGAAGATTCTTGTGCATCCTGATAAAGCACTTAATGTGACTTGCTATAGATATGGAACAGACGAGCGCACCTTCACTTTGCCCTGAATGTGCAGAATGCATAGTAGCTGCGTAACAGCTGCCTGCAGCATGCATAAAAGGTTAATGAGGAGATCTAAAGTGCACATTGGTATGAGGGCTCATCTCTGCACTGGAAACAGTATTTGACGAAATGCAAACCACATTTGAAATTAAAATTTTCACACTTTTTTTGGCAGAGCAAGGCTAGGATGAAGACATTATATGAAGCCTAATTGGATTAGGGTTGGATTATAAAAGCCAAACATTTGAATATTCATTTTCACGGATGAACATTAGCTTTTGCAACAGGCCAATTAATTTAATATAGCATTAATATTTAACTATACAATTCATTTGGGAAAAAACAAAAACTTGCGTATGGCTCCAGCACACGAGCACTTAATCGACCAAAATATGTACGAGTAGCCAAACTAGAACGACAACATTTGTGTGAGCAACACACAAGAATCTCTGCCCTGAATTTGAAATTGACTGCTGAAAATATGCAGCTAATATGGAGCGAGGACCCACCACTCAATAATGTAATTTAACCTTAAATTTCAAAAATATTCAAAGAATTATTTCCTGCACTGAAGACTCAACTTCAGTTGATTTTTTGATATCACTACTAAGGATCTCAGTCCATGGTATTTAGACACACTTGACAATTAGCTTGCGCCTAAAATGTTTTTTTATGAAATATATTTTTTCTGATGAATAATTTTTAGCCTTTAGTTTAATAATTTAATATTCTGTATTTTATGTGCACATCTTAAGCTATTTTTAAACTGTTATGGAAATCTGCTCTTCTTATAAATGGCAACTGTATTAGCCAACTACTTCCTTGAAAATAGTCATAAATCCCCCAGTCATAATGGAAAGAGCATGTCACTACACAATCACCTGATGATGACGCAAACATTAGCTCAAGAAAAGAAAAAAACCTTTGTTTCATTTAATCTCCTCGTTGGGTTTCCATTTAATTATGTATGGTAAAGGAGGTCCATTTAGGGTGGTTGATGGTCTACATCAACCAGACTTACTGTACGTCTGAAAACCATCCAGAATAACACACATGCAAACGTACATGACCGCAGAAATCTGACTCTCTTCAAACTTGTTTCTATTGATAGTAGTTAATCTGCCACGGGTAACAAACCACTCAGGCTGTCACATGTAGTCCAGCCTGTGTGTCAGTGATCTATATTGTCTAAGCATGTTGAGGACTTGAAGATGCAGCCAGAGTAATGAGCACAACAACTTTTCTACAACTCAGCTGTTTAATGTACGTCTATTCAGTATAGACCTAAGTTTGAGGACAACTTTTCAGCAAAATACACTCTTACCTGTGTGCCTTTTGCAATTCAAAACATATAATCTATATGGATGGAGCTGTGTATATCACTCAAATAATAATAATAATATGTCTGTATATGTATTTTAGATAATGCTTGTACCAGTCGAATTAGGGCATTTCGGCAGCAGTGTCAGCAGCCATTTGAGGACAGAAATGCTGCTCTGCCCTGATTAGGAGGCCTAGATAGAGAACTCTGATGGGATAGGCCGGCTGCCTGCATCTCATGACTACTGTCCCAACATGAACACCTCAAACTAGAGCAGCTCTGTGAGATCAGGTATAGTGGAAAATATTGTGGAGTTGGAGAAACAGGGAGCAATTTATGTTTTAAAAACTAGGGGGAAAAACACATTAAAAAACAGTGCTTTTGTTTTAAAAAGGGTGGTAACGTATGAAGTGAACCCCACTGAAAAAATAGGATTGAGAAACTTACCAATTGCAGTATATCCTCATCTTTTGGCATCACACAGAGTTCAAGAAAGTCACCACTGAAAACAAAAAGAGATTTAGAACAAGGAAAATACACCAACTGACCAGAATCACCCATAGACATTTATATTAAACCTCACCTGTCTTGGATCAAGGATATAACATCACAATAGGCTTTCCCGATGATGCTTGCGCCATTCACCTTCACTAGTCGATCACCTAATAGGCGTTAAAAAAACAGTGGTAATGGCATCAGTAACAGAGAGGGGTGGGAAATGACTGTAAGCTGTCCTAAGAAAGCATAAGTCACCTGACGTTGAAGTATACAGTAACTACGCTGAAGGTTCCCTGTATTGACTAAACCATAAAATCACTGGGGTATCTACTCAATAAAGGGGCACAAAAAAGAGCACTTTCCTACATCTACATGGCCTGGCTCATGTTTTGCTTCACAGCAGGAATACTGTCAGGCCTCTACTAAAAACTGCAGTCCTTGCAATATTTTTCCTTTTGCTTGCAACATCCGTGCAATAGCTTAGAGGAAGTTTTCTGCTCTGTATGACATCATTTACAGGAATATGCTTGGGATGTTGCAATGTCATGACTCCCAAGCACTCACACTCCACTCCCAGTCAATCTCTTGTAGATTTTGGTCAATGAACGAAACTAATTGTTTGATGATTGATTATTACCTGTGCAAAGCCCAGCTCCGTGAGCGGGGCCACCTTCCTTGACTTGCTTCACGAAAATGGTGTCCATCGGTTCTAGCCTATTCCGTTGTCTCCCTGATGAAAACAAAGAGGCCAGTAAACGTTACACAACAAGTATACAATGCAAACACATAAAGCATCTAAAATGTAAAGTAAATCAGTTTGTTTTGCCTGCTTTTGAAAAGAGGCATTTGGTTTACAAAATGTCAACAGAACATATTTTAGACCAAATATTCCTTTTCCTAAAATTTCCTTTTTATTACTACAAATGTGGCAAGGAAATTAAAACCCCAAATAACAACTTTATATTCTGATACAAGAAGCACTATACTGACAGTTAATTTACAACCTCTTACTTGCACCAAGGCTGAACCTGAAATGTGAAAAACAACAACTACAAAACCTCCCAGTGAGCCCCAGACTGAGCAGTAAATTGTTTCGTGACATTTAGGTGAGAAGAGAGAAGGGCTGTGTATAAGAATGAGAGAGAAACTTGGAGGTTTGTCACAAGCTTTGGAGACATGTGAATCAACATTATGACAGCAGAATGGGCTATGTTTCGGCCAATGCTTGCCCACATTACAACGGTTTTGAATAGACGTGATCATTAATTGGTTCAGAGAAAAGAAAAATCTCAATAGGGGGAAATGATGTGGTTTTAGGGAGGTGGATAAAAGCAGCTAAAGAGAGGAAACCTGTTTGCTCATGCTGCTCCTGTCTCCTAGCAGCTGCATGGCTGCAGAAAAAAAGAAGGAAAGAAAAGAAGGGGGGGGGTGAGAGAAAGAGAGACTAAGAGAAGGTAGAGTGACAGTGTGCTCAGCTGCACAACTCCCACTCTTTCCTTATAAACTGAGAAATAGCTCTGGGCACAGCCAAAGAGTGGCTAAAATCCTTCCCCAGTAGTTAACATTCTGGGAGTGAGTCAGCGCACGATGGCTCACAAACTACAACGGATGGGAAGGCCAGCATGAAAACAGGCGTGATAGTTTAAAAAAAATGTACTAAAAGTTGTTAAAAAATCCTGGCATCATCAATTTAAGACGTTAAACATTCTTAGAGTCAACCAAAACATGACTTTTGGCCCTGAAACAGACAATATTACCATCCATTTTTGAATGTTTAAGGCAGGTGGTGTAACATTACTCAGTGGTTAATTAATCAATAATAATCAACAATGATCTATTAACCTTTGAAAACCTCACAAACACGGACACACTCATGCCTCCATTTTTCTCTCTTCCACACATGAGATTACTCATGCAGAATCACATCCTGGGGACTCGCATTATGTAATACTGCAACAGGAGTGCCATATAATTACAGGAGCAAGACATGCTCCCTCTGGTGGTATACTACAGAACTGCATCACCATCTCCACAATGGAGCCGTTCATAAATCCATACATGAGCCAATGAAAACATTTAAATGTATAGTGGAAGCAACTCCCTGTTTTTGCCTTTGCCACCTTGAAGAACATGAGATAATATAGAGGCCCAAACATTTGTGCATTAACATATAGTATTCTTCAGCATATACATCAACTTAACAATGGTGCTTTCTTTTTACAGTACTCTAAATCAGATTTATCTTTCCTCTACAAGACTGCTCTGGGCAATAAAAACATCTCAATTCTTCACACTCTGAAGCACCACCCAACCATAGATATCATACATAAACTCACCACCTAACTAGTGCTGTTGGCACATAACCATGTTTAACGAAACACTCCCAACATTTTGGGAAATGCCTTTTGTCAATGTTATCTCTGTGTGCCCAGTGCAGAGACACAGAAAACGTTGGAGTGCTCTTTTAAAACCAGAGAAAACCCAGTCCAAGCAAATGAAAACACTGCCAGATTTCATTTGCACTATTTTAATCACTTGGCGAATAGAGCGAGATAAGGCTTGGTAAAGAACCTGATTTATCTCAAGTGCCTACAGTTGGCTCGTTTTTATGCTCGTTCACTGAAAAGCTAATGAAGACCATTTCCAAAAAAGTATTGCTCAATGATTTGTGAGTCTAAACCTAACTTACTGTTCATCAGCAAACATTCAACAAGGCCTTCATAAAATTCACTTGCTGTTTCAAAATGAACGCTAATAGCAACAATGCCTGTACATAATGAGACAAAACAGACTAAACGACGGCTATGATTGAGGTAAAAGGCAAACTTTCTTGATGTGAAAGAGTACAAGAAGACATTACATCACAAGTCCACCCAAACCTGACCCCAGAGTTGGGACAGAAGAGCTTTGTCTTGGGAGGCCGCAGACTCTAATACAATAAGAGAATTGATAGTGGTGCAGCCCTGTGGCGGGAGTGTAACATAACTCTGATGCAATGTTTTTATTCATAAATCCATGTTTTGGCACATAATGCCGTCTTCAGAATAAAACCACACTTCATCTGAATGATCAGTTGTGTTAAGGGGGGGTCAACACAATGACGTCATTTATCTTTCAGGCAAGCATTGGTCAAAGTGAGAGGTCTGAATTTGGTTCACATGGCTTAGACTGTAAAATACAGAAGGAGCTATTTGGTGGATGCAAGAATTTTTCTACAAACAAAAGGTCCAATATTGATCGTAATGGGAATGTTTTGCCCATTAACAACCCCAAAGAAAGTAGGTCTGAATATACACAGGAAAAGTTATAAGCAACAAAAAGATGATCAATTATTTTCTGTGATAAATTACAAGACTTGATTTTGAGACCAATGTTGTTGATGTAGATTGTTGGCAATAAAAACCTACTAATTCTTGTTTTCCACACCCTGCTATGAATTTATAACAATCCAAACAGGCCACATGGACATAGTATACGTGACTCCTTGACCGCCTGACTCATCATATCAAAAAGATAAAGATGACATATAACCTTTCTAAAATCATTAGAACCACTCTGAGAAAAACCTTTTTAGGTACCCTTTACACTAGTCTACTCACTGCATGTTGTACATGATAACGGTCTCTATTTCAACAAAGCCCCTTCTGAAAGCCAAATTACTTTCATCTGCAAAAATGTGGTGCATTAATGAACTTAAATATTACTTTTTCATATCCCTGCCTCTTTGCATGCTACTTTAAATTCTAGAAGTCTTCAATCTTGTAAATAATCAATGGTACCCTTGTGCTTGTTCATAATACAACAGATCTGGATGCTAACTAAAGTTAGGCAGAGGGACTGCTCGTATACACTGACAATGCTTTAGAAAAAAATTGTCCTGTATTCTAAATCTATCAAACTGATAAAGTGTATTTTTATTCTGAAGAGGCCAAGAAGTGCCTAATAATCGATTTACGAATAAAAAAAGACTGTATCAAAGGTATGAGCGGCTTTCTCCTCCCTCCTTTTGATATCTGCTTATTGCTAGCCAGCATTTCCATTTCTTTTGTGTGGTACTGTGACCAGTCTAGCTCAGTCTGGACTTAAAATCATTCCAGGTTGTCTTTTTTTCGTCTTCAAGTCTGGCTTGCTGCCTACGAGCCCCCGTGTCCAGCATTATGCAACTGGCAGGATTCTTTAATATTCTCTGGCTTACTCAGTCTGAAGCAGCAAAGCTCCAGACTAAAGGGTCTCTGTCTTCTACAGTGCTTTAGTTTTTTGAGTGGAATATAAATCATGACTGTTTTAATGGGAGCTGCCTCTCCTGTACTGTTACATGAAGTTTAAATTTGGACAATGACCGAACTCTGTGTATGCTTGTATCCTTGTTGTTACAGAAATCACAAAGGTGGTCACAGAAACTTGGAGCTGAGACACCACAATACCATTTTATCCTGTGGTTACAGACAGCTGCTGTATAAAACGTAAGTCATTTACTATTTAGAGCAGTCTCTATCAAGATAAACAGCTATGTCATCATTTTAACAGCCTGTCTGTGCACCATTCACTGCATACCCACATCACATACAGTCCATTCAGGATTTTTAATTGGATGAAAGCAACAATTATCATTAGTACAGGACTGCAAACAAATACAAGCACGTGTCGGCGAGTATGTGCAGATGACCATGTGACTCTGTGCCGTCTGCCTTCTAATGGGTGGTGTCTCCATGTCATACAACACAACCGCCCACATGATCTGTTGCACCATACAGTTAATCAACCCACATCTACAGCAGGGCGATACATTGTTAGAACATTAATACTGTCTTCTGGGACTTTGGTTATTATAATACTGCTTAATGTTTCTGACTTTAAAAGGCTGCTTTAAAGTCATGTCACATGAATATCTGAGCTTGACTGACTGTAGTGTTGTGTGTGAGTAATCAATTATGAATGCCTCTACCTGTTATGTCACCATATCGCATTACTAATGTTTTTCCTTTGTTAACATTTGTGTGAAAATGTCTTCTCAAACCCACCAATAATCCTACAAAGTCAAAACATATTGTGATACTTCATTTTGTTAGTATCACTCAGCCCATTTCACAACTGTACACGAGGAGCTCAGAGAAAGTTAAAACAGGCTTAAGGGGTTTCCCTGTGTGTTATGAAAACAAAGACATTACTTGTGCATATAATAATTCACTTCCTCAACATGTGCGGGATGAATTACAGTGGTGCTTTCCTGTACAATTTTCCTCTCCAAGGAAAATAAATGTCTAATGGAATTACTGACGTCCACCTGGACAAACACCAGTGACAGCAACCTCCTCATGGTCAACAAATGGCAACAGACCAAACAAAGAGTTGAGCCCACAAACAAGCTACTGGGATATCACCTTACAGTGATCACACTAGGATGGGACAGGGTAACAGAGTTTACTCAGACAGAATTCCTATCAGGCAAATCTAAATGAAATATATTCTAGTCAGGGAAGCCCCGATAAGTACGCTAAATCTTTAGTTTCTTTTGTGAGAAATCTCAAGCAAGATTTCAAAGTTTAAAGTTTCCCTCTTGGCAACCACACAAGGTTAGGAATTCAATTCAGACTTTCAAATGGCTTACAAAGTCTTGCTGGATAAAATTCAAAGAGTCAAATTGTGATGTTTTGGCATAAGACGTGACACTGGTCAAAATTAAACATCACAGACAAACTAATCAAAACATATTACCATCATAGTTCCTCTGGATGTAAATTGTTTCAGACAAATCTTTTGAATTCGGTCTTCAGCAAAAGCAGAGTCATGATAAATGCAGTTGTTATTCATTATGTATGTATTTGACTTTTTTTCCCCCAAATCCACAAACTTTCGAGTATTTTTAGGCCCTATAGGATTCCTTTACAAAATTTGTGGAACATGACTGCTGGCTACAATCTGTGATTGTGTTTTTGTGAAAAATGACGAGAGCAACAACCAAAACGTTCATATTAAAAATGTAGGGGTTGTTGCACAAGACATTTAAGGTATGTAACTTTGTATGTAAACAAATCAACATTAACTTAGACCAGGGGTTTGACGTGAGGTTTGTCTCTTATGAAGAGAGAAAAATAGAATGAGAACAAGGGGAAAGAGGGTCAAACACACACAACCTAGTAAAATTGAGACCAGCCTTTTTATGGTGAGGGGAAAAAAGCAGCAAAAACAACAAAGTGAAACAATATGAAGAGGTGGGTCAGTGCAGGACAGAAACAGGTGGTGCTGACCAAACCTTTCATGCCTCCACAAAGGTCAGTGACACACAAGAGCTACATTGTTCTCATCGCAAGGAAGCAAAAAAGAGCCAAAGAGGGGATGGATTAAGAGTCATTAGAAGTCAGAGGCACTGCTCTGACTCAGCAGAGCTGAAGGGCAGGCTTGGAGAGGAACAGTTGAGTTTTTCTGCTTACCTCTGCGGCCATGATCTTCCTCCTGTAAAAACACAGAAATACTCAAGTGACTTTGTTGCTCAGGGTCACAGATTTTAGATATCAGGCTGTTTGTTGACTCAGTGTAATCTTATGTGATAAGCAAATAATACTCATGAACGTTTCTAAGAAGTTTAAGTGAAACTTACTGGGAAGCAGTGCATGGTCGACTCCGGTGGGTACACGATGAAGTGACGCAGGGTGAAGCCGAACCCTTGGGAGGTGCGACGCAAACGCACGGTCTTAGGTCTCGGCCATGAGAACTCCTCTTCTGTTGGGTATTGCGCTGAAGGGGAATCAGCCATGCCTCTCCAGTCTGGAGATTCATTCTACAGAAAGAGAAAGGTGGAGAAAGGAACTGAAATGAAGTAGTTCTACTTTCACTTTTACACTGACGAGGAGATCCAATAAATATCTTCTGAAAAATTTTGCTATGAAATCTTGAAATTGAAAGTGTAAATGCTGGAAAACCCCAGTGCTAAAATCCAAAAACAATGTTACTAAAACTACACCATCCCCAAATTACCTTTTCAGTGAAGTTACTGTAAATTAACCCTGTCATTCATTCAAGTTGCACTTTTGAAACACATTACTAGCTGTACAGCGTTTACAGTCAAGTCATGGTATCCCATTTTCGCAGCTGGAGAGTAGAGCATGTCAGGCTTCAGGGCTGTGGACACCCACCCCTGTGTTTACTGGCTATTTATAGCCTCACACCTTTGTGGTATCGTGTGTGCAGCAACACCCCCCTTTACACAGATCATATTCCCTGTTCCAGTACGACTTTCAGGAACACCTCTGTTCAAACAGTCTTGTATTTCCACGCTAAAAAAGTATTTTTCCTCACCCTGTCTCAAACAAACCCTCCCCCTCCCCCGGGAGGCATAGACTTTCCCCCACAAAGTGAGGAATTTGATGAGCT
The DNA here is from genome assembly GCA_003416845.1 of Oplegnathus fasciatus. Taxonomy (NCBI): domain Eukaryota; kingdom Metazoa; phylum Chordata; class Actinopteri; order Centrarchiformes; family Oplegnathidae; genus Oplegnathus; species Oplegnathus fasciatus. Next base: position 1,994,479 of record NTHP01000010.1, on the reverse strand, counting down.
TGCATTCACGCTATCTCTGCCTGGGCAGATATGTTGAGTAAAATGTCAGAAAATCAGAGTGAATTACCTACACGGTCATTTGCAAGAGGTCTGTTTACTTGTGATTAATGCACTTGCAAAACTAAACAAGAATCTGACCTGTACGTCGTGATCAAAAAAGAAGTATATAAATCTGAACAGCTCTCCTACTTGATCCAGCTGTTGCAGGGAGTAGTGAATGAGCCAAACCACACTTCAAAAATCAAACATGAGCAACAGTTTGTTCACACCAACTTAAAACCACCAACATCCCGTCCAATTTCTCTAAGTGTGTCACAGGATGAACAGCCAGCCTCACACTCACTATGGTTCATTAGAAATATACTGTGTGCCTGGAGGTGTGTACCAGGTTAAAGCATGTTTCGCTGTACTCTTTGAAAAATGTTTTACTGCTTCTCAGCAACCATGTTTTTTCTGCTTTTCAACCATATATTTCTGAAAGAGGCAGTAACATAAACTACTTTTATGAAAGTGTATTTTAAGTGGCCACCAGAGCTGTTGGAACACATATTCGGAGTTTAAACATGCGTACTGTAGAGAGCAAGGACCCAGAGCATGACTGTGGCTGGCTGGGAAACAGAGCTGCAGGTGCAGCTGTGTTTCCCATGTGTTTTAATGGAACTAGCAGAACAGGTTTTACTGTGTATAACCAAGCTTTGGCTGTTCTGTGATACCAGCACTTCCATGTTGTAGTATGTGCCTGTATGAGTTCTGGGTGCCTTCATGTCACTAGAAAACATTCAAATCCATACTCCCAGAAGCGCTTGTGGTGATATGACAATAGATCAACTGGATATTTGAAATGCCTGCATTTCTCCCCTCATGTCTCCGGGGCAAGCCAATCCCAGTCTGCTGGATCTGATTTAGCAGCCAGTGCACAGGGAAATTTCCAACCCTCTGATCTTTAGATGTGGACGACAGAAGGGGGTGTGGGCCTCCTGACAGACACATGCCAAGCAGTGTTATCATTGCATAGTTAATACTGTTGTGACATTCCAGGTCAATAAATTCCAGACCAACATTTCCCTTATGGTTTCTCTTTCCTCTTATTTCATAAAAAAATTTAAAAAGGCTATTATAAAAGGATGGAAGCAAGACTTGGTGTAAACCTGATAGACCAGATTAATAATGCTTTCAAATAACTGTGACAAGAGGTCAAAAGGGAATCAACATAAAGGAGAAAATTATGAGATTACTTGTCAAAAAGGGGGCTACAAAGAAAAGCGCATGAAAAGAACACCCACATCAAAATACACACCTATCCTCTCCTGCCCACAAATGAATTCCTCTGACCCATTTATGAATCACCAGAATGCTAGACTGATATTTGCACTGGGTGAGGCAGCTGGAAGAGTTTTCAGAAGGCATTTCTTCTTCTGCTGGATATCTCTCGTATTCAGGCGGTGACCAGGACTGTGTCTTAGAGTGGGAACACTAGTTTCAACCACCAGATCCCAATGAAACAGCAGAACCAACACTGAACTGATCCTTCAAACAAATACCGCCTGTGTAGGCAAAAGCCTGGTATACTGTGGCTTTTTCCTCTGTGTCACAGACCTCCATTGTTGTCCAAAAACAACTATAACACATTAATGAGCCACACCATGGCACTGGTTGACATGTTCCTTCATTATAATGTGTATGGGCACTGTTTATTGAGTCATTCCACATCCTGCTGCTATAAATATTCACTACAGCACCAAATGTGTATTAGAGCGCAGCTGAAAATAGTCCCCAACAACTGCCCTATTTACTCCTGTTTGAGTGACATTTGCTAAAAACTACAGTGCGCAGGTGTTTTAGGACACTATGGGGCCTTTTTAAAAAGTTAAGAGAGCCACAGACAGGCTGGGAGGTTAGAAAGACTGACAGACTGTTGGTTTTCCTGGGACCTGATGAGCCTTCTCCTGTAAAGACACCCCCCAAATAATAAATGAACCAGTACAACACTATGTAAGGCAGGTGTTTTTATTAGCTTTCTGCTCTTCTACATGCATGGCTACCATACAACTGCACTGAAATGCCTGCCATGGAGAGCTACAGACAGTTTTGTAACACATGTTCTTACATGCGTTTCACAGTGCAGCAATGTTGAATGAGCTATGGCTACAAAGCCAGACCCATTTAGATTAAATCTCTCAGAGTTCTATTAAGCGTACATACATACATACATACATGTACATAAAATGACATAACAAATGATGAAAAATAACATTCTTGTTTGACAAATGGTACACCGTTTGTACCAGCATATTAAGTGACATGCTAAATCCAGAGTACATGGGGTCATTTTCTGAGAGATTGTAAGGTGACTACATCAGTGGTTCCCCAAACCACAGAGATTAGAGGGCAGGCAAACCAGTACCTCCCACCAACATCAGAAATTTTAGGAGAAACACTGTACATGCACAGCTGTTTACAAACCACAAAGGTTGATATCTAGAGGCTGGGTACACACTGAAAAAGAAACTGGAATTTCTACTTTGTTCATTTTTAACATATATTATGAAACCACAGTGCATGGCCTGTATGTTTAAAAAGCCTCCGCTGACATCACCAAATGACACATTACAAGCACCACATGACATCAGCTCTAAAAACATCAGACACAGCCTTAAAATGTGAAGAAACCTGGTTCTCTGTGGGCTGCTAAATTCTACACCACATCCCGTCCAAACCAAGCACTTAACTGTGAAAAGCCTAAGATAATGATACAGAGGGCCACTGGTGAGCCCTGGGCGTTCCAACCTTGTAGTACAGGACAAGGTTAGGAGCATCATTACTCAGTCTATGTAGGCACGTGGTGTGTTTTGTGCATGCCACACTTCTAGTTGTAACATACAGACAGGACACAAAAAAGTCCTGTGGCTCCTGTTCTTCTATCATTGTCTTAAAAAAGCACAAACATGACTTTTAGACTTATTTAGACTGGTTCTGTAACAGTGGGGAACATGTGTTTTCCCAATTGTAGAGTTGGGCAATAACCAATTTCATACTAAAACTGATATTTCATTAATAATTTGTGTTTTATACATCGTGGTACGGGCAGTGGACCTCAATAACTACAGTGACTGGACATGACAGTATGAATACTTGTCCAATATGGTGCAATCTAATACAGTAACCCTGAAATATTACCATTGTGATGCATATAATGTGTATAATTTATACTGTTTCAGAAAAACACAGATTCAACTCCATGATCATTTCTGAGTTCTGGTGGTATTGTATTGGACAAAAAACTGCCCATCCAAGCAGAGTCTGTCATAGGCAAATTCAATGTGAATACACACGTAAAAAATGTGCATTTCCACAGTTCCTGGAATACCCAGGAAAAAAACTAACCCAAAAACAACCGAATAGAACATATGGATGCCACACTGCATGTGTTGGAAACAGTAACACTGAATGAATTAAGGCTGCACATCACCCTAGCATGAGTCTAAATGCAGAATTAAAATCAATAAAAAACATAAAACAGGCCAGCAACCGTGTCTTCTCAAGGAGAATTAGCGTTGTGGTGACAAGTCAACAGTCTGCAGCAGCATTTAGCCACGAGACTGGACTGTTTAAACATCCCACTCTCATCTGTGGGATGAAATTACTGATGCCTTTGGTTTCCTCAGGAGAGTGTTTTCAAAAACACAGCTTAGTTATTTCTCTCACAAAGCTTTTCCAAAGCTCTAGGCTGAACACTTTTTTTGTCGACATACTCTAAATATGTTTGGCTTGTATGAAATATTGATTGATATTGGGACCACTGTTTTGCCAATACCATGTATCTCTAATCTGTCACATTGCTTATAGGAAATGGATTTAGGGTAACATTGATGTTTTTACTGCACAGAAACTGTGCAATGAGGAAAAACTGAATCACCTAGCCCATCTCTTATTTTCCCCTGAGACACTGCAGACACAACCATAAAGCAACAGGAAGTAACAGACTTCTTCTATCCAATTGAAGGTCAATTTTCCCTTCCGATTGCCATCAGTTAGCCATATGATGCCTGCACAGAGGGCTCTGTAGAAGGCAGCCAGCCTAAATGAGATAAACACTGAGCTTTAATGAGGCCAGGATTGTGGGGACAGGGAGGTCTGTTTGTCAATAGCCCCCTACAGTGCTAAATATGGATCATGCTTCTTCATCCAAAACAGTAATTCATTTCATTCCCCTCTAATTTCTGTCGTTCTTCTGGAGCATAACAAGCTGAAACGCAGGTATTATGAATCATGATAAAAAGCTACATGTCTATTCATCATATAGGAAGCGCAGTTTAATCATAGAGTTTGATACAATAAAGACCTAGGCTAATCACACAACAGCAGACTGATCTAAAATCTCTGTGCTGCAAACTCAATATCTGACCAGAGGAATCAAGTAGAGGAAAGAGAGATTAAGCCAACTCTGTCTGCCATTTGGATTCAGCTGCAATGTTTGAATACCATGCACTATTCAGCTGATCAAGCGGACAAACGCTCCAGTGTAGAGGGGGGAAAAAAATCAAACCACCAGCAAAGGCCAAAGACAAAAATCTTGATTCAAATAATACATTATTTCTTTCTTTTCTTCTTAAGTTATCAAGTTGTTGCCAGCACACTGTATACAAGTACCATCTAACGGGGCAATGGTCGTGAAAAGGTCAAAAGAAGAGAAAAGACTGCATGACTGGAACAGTATTATAAAAGACGGATGGCTAAGTGTTGTCTTACAAGAGAGTAGCTACTATTGGGACACAATAGGGACAAGCTAACAGACAGCTCCTCGAATTTTCAAATGTGAATGAATTAAGGCTGCACATCTAGTCTATTCTATTTTTCTGAATAGAAAAATAGAATAGACACATTTTCTAAATATCAGTAAATATTTTATGTGACACAGCACAGTAAATTTGTATTATTAAAAATGGTTCCTTTGATTTCAACTGTTTTTTGTTGTGTCTCTCTCTGCTTTTCACTACACTTGAGACAGTAACCCGTCCTCTTCCCACTGCTTGTTTACAACAGCAACAAGGCCATGCTTTCTCTGAACAAAAACACAGGCACACTCATTTATCATCAACATCTTTTCACAGATCTCCGTCAACTGAGGTTGTCACAAGTTGGGGTTTTTTTGCAAAGACACATTTAAAAAGTGATTTAAAAAACATCCACTTAGGAAAATTCTTAAGTCATTAAATCCACAGTGTCATCATTTCCAGAAAATCCCAGGACCAGAGACTCCAGGGGGTTTCCGGCTCAGAATTAGCACATGAATTGGTTTGTGTGGTGGCCTTATTCAAAGGACTGCTAAAAAGAAGGATTGCCACTGACTGCACTGCACTGAGGTTTTTCCTCACACCATACTAACATGTTTCTTATGTGTTATGCAAAAGATTTTTTTCTAAAATGCAACAAGGGACGATGTCTGGAGTTTTTTTCTGGGAACATGAGCACATTTCTGCAGAATTGTTAGGTGCTATTAGATTCATTCATTAAACTCATTTAGAAATTAAGAGGCTGTATCCAGATGGTCATAATAAGGTAATAATCACATCATCCGAGTTTGTTTTTTCTAGCTGTGACAGTGAAAAAGACAAGGATGCAACACAAACAGCTTGTCTCTGCAGTATGATTTCTGAATGAGCTCTAATCCAGTTCAGGGCTCTGGAAAAAACTCATGAATATAAAGAAATCAAAAACAAACCTGATAAGTCCGAGTCTATTACTTGCTAATTGATGAAATAGCTTGTTGAGTATCAAAGTATCCTTTGCTCTCCTATGCTCTGTCAAATGATCTGAAAATCAAATTTCGGTAGGCTACATCTAGTCTGTGAGAAGTAACAACATAAGGAGCTTTACATCCCTCATTTACAGACTATTCCCATAGAGGCAGGGAGGCTTAAGTGGAGAGCTGAATATTAGATTAAAGGCAACGGAGGGAATGAAAGAAAACTATGGATTCTATAAATAGCTTCCCTTCCATTTCAAAGAGTACGGGGTTGCTACCTAGTTTACCATAAAGGTCTTCATTCAGGCGACAAGCTTTAAGAGGAGCAGATGGTGTCCTGTCTGGTATTACAGGGGTCACAGCTTAAAAATCTGAAAGACGGGTCTTTATTAAACTGCGTCAATGCCATTGTCTCCCACTTACTCCAGTGATAGGTTTGACTAAAATTTCAAATCTAATTAAAAGCTGCAACTGAAACCTGTCTTCTGATCTCTTCATCTACAATGATCAACACCAGCAGTTTACAAGAAGAAAAAAAATAAAGGAAGCCCGGGCAAACTTGTGACGTGAATCTGACGACTATTATTATCAAAAGAACCAAAATAATGAAGTAGCAGTGAGAGAAAGAGCAAAACAATCCAACAGGAGTTGTTACAAACACAAACAGCTGGGCCAAAGTGTCAAACACACTACTCCCCCCACCAA
>NTHP01000010.1:1942993-1987901 GCA_003416845.1 Oplegnathus fasciatus | reverse complement strand
AAAGGTATCTCCAGCAGGATGCAAGAAAATATGTTCCACTCTGTCCAGTTTACGCCTCCATTCTTGCTTGATTTCTTAGTCCACCTGTTATAGAGAGAGGGGGGAAAGAGACATGTTGTTAACTGCATCTTGTTTAGTTGAATTATAGGCATGTTTTTGGCATCTCACAAGGGTCAAGGGTCTGTAAAACAGCATGAATCAATACCTCAGTTGTTTAACGCACATAATAGTAGACCATCCGTGCTTAATTGTGGACAATCAACATTATGTAACAGGTCCTAACATAAGGCTATTTTCTACCTGATGTTTGTGTCGCTCTACTTTACAAAGCTTTGAACAGAGGTGCTGAGAAACAGGCTGACTAGGAGTAATAATATGCAACACTTTATAATGCAATGTGAGCACTTATAGTTAACAAAGCTGCTTTAAAAAGCTAAATGCACACTTAATTGAGTATCACCCTCAGTTTCGTTGAAGACGAAACACATAATCACCCGCATTATTCACGCAACAACAATTTGTTGTCATCAGCTCGCAGCACAACAACGTGGAGAGTCATCGCTGCATAATGAATGGCCAGCAACAAGTGGACTACAGACGGCAGGCAGGACGAAATAAAGGTCCCGTCATGTTTGAATTTAAGTTACAAGACACCTACGGAACCAGGATTATAAAGCATAAGTCACTTAAATTCATTATATTGCGTTTCTTTCGATAATAAAGCCAACGGTTGTGTGATTTAAAGATGGTGTATTTGAATTTCTCTTGTTTGAGATCGATGGTCAACTCGGGCACGAACTGAGCGTGTCGAGCTGTTGTTCTCAAGCGACCAACAAAAGTAGCTGTTTTCTTTGTTACTTTAAATAAAATACCAGCACAAAAAATGGTTAAAATGTCGATATGAGACGCTGTAGCCACTTTTCCACGTTATGTACTTTGTGAACGCCACCTGTGAAGCTTGTAAAGCGGGCGAAAAGGAACAACCAAGCCAACTGCGGCGACAGGCTGCTAGCGCCGCGGTTAGCATCCATGCTAACGGCTGGAGTTTAAACAAAGTTACCTGTGTAGTTGCGAGGCGTCGTTACAGGCGGGCAACAGCGGCGGCGGCTGTCCGGAAAAGCGAGGAGACAAGTTAAAATCATAGCGTGGGAGCTCCGAGATGTTCAGGCGTTGTCATAATTTAATATAGTTTGAGTACAAACGGCTTCCCGGTGATTATTCCAACCCCACTCAGGGGAGGCGCATGGTGCCGTTTTGAAGCTGGAATTTTTTTCAGCTTCCAGCGTTCCCGACTCTCTGGGAGTCCACCTTCGGTCAACAGGACACTCTCAGCCAATCACAAGCGGCGTTGCATTCGAGCGGGCCAATCAGGCGTGCGTTTACAAAAAGTCGCCCCTGCACTGTTAAAAGGTGGCGTTTTCTAACCGTTCCGACTGAGTTCAACGAGTAGAGATAGCACACACAGACAGACGCTCTCTCAGGAGGACAAAGTAACACTCACACTATGCGGGGTGTTCAGCTTTCAGGCTTTCCACAATCATACACCCGCTTTCGTTTCATATAAACGAGCAGCCTGAACGAGGAGTCACATGTCCTGGTTCAAAGTGAGGTCGTGCAGGGCTGGCATGTGGATGGCAGTGGATGCGGAATGCGACTTCACACACATACCACACCGCATATAATCTTTGCTCTCATCGTGCAGCCATTGTATGGTCCCCAAAGCAGATTATTCAAATTAAACACTTAACACTGACAGTCCTTTACTACACACACACAGTCTTAAACAGATTGGAGCAGTGGACTAAAGTAAATGCAGAGATTCTCAGGGCCCTGACAAATGTCCCCTTTATTCCCTCTCCAACATAAGGGACCACCTGTTCTTGGGATTGGCAGCTTTTGTTGCAGAGGTCAGTTTAGGGAGGAGACTTTCACAAAGCTGTCCTGTCCAGCCAGTTCTACTTCCAGTGGCTCTACTGTGGATATAAGCCTGGGGAAATAACTTGTAAATATTACAGACATAACATCTCTCTGAACTCCCAAAAAAGCCTAAAGTACGTTTAACCAAGTACTGCACTTAAGTCCAATTTTGAGATACTTGTTCTTTACTTGAGTGTTTCCATTTAAGCTGCTTTATATTTCACTACATTTCAGAGGAACATTTCACTACATTTATTTGACAACTATAGTTACTATTTTCTTTGCAGATTCAGATTTCACATACAAAACATATGATCAGCTTATAAAATATAATGTAGTTAAAAATCAAACTACATCACACTATTTAAATTAGTTGAAATTAGCTCCAACTAATCAGCTACAACAGTAAAATTGTACTTACACATAAGTAATAATCAGTAATAATAATCAAATAATATATAATATTCACAGACTAATTTTCTGCATTATTTTCGTTACTTTAACTACATTTTTCTAGTAATACTTGTTTTACTGACGTAAGATTTTAAATACAGGACTTTTGCTTATAATAATGATACAATAATATAATAAGTGTTTTTGCAGTGTGGTATTGCTACATTTACTTTCTGTAAGTAGAGGATCTGAATACTTCTTCCACTACTGGCAAAAAGTAATACTGTAATTCTATTGGAGTGCTTCATCAAGTCATTAATTCTTTGAGCTTAATTCTGTTAAAAGGTCAGAGAGTCAATTCACTGTAATCCCCTGCAGACCTCAGTGCTGGAAAAAAAAAAACGGTTTTGTCTTTATTTCCCTGCTTTAAGACTGGGAGTCATATGTCAGGTGTACACAAAGAGCACAGCAGCTCAACGCAACGGACTCTCTCTTGTTCCTTTTACTAGGTCACTTGCCGTTAACCTTTTTTTTTTTTTATCAAAGAACGGTAACCTGATGTTTCAGGATGCAGCTTCAGCCGGTCTTAAAACCAGAAAGATACAATCATACCCCAGTTAACAGAAAGTTTAGTAGAAGTTTTGGAAATTGAGGAGTCATAACAGCCCTGCAGCTTAATACCATAAAACAAGTAAGGACTGTATAAAAAGAAATGATTAAAACACGCCATTCAACATGATGTTTCCATGACTCAGAGCCCTCCTTTGTATATCATCGGCCTAAAACAACACGTGAGGTTTCTCCATCGTGTGAGCTCAACCAAGACGCCACTTTTAACTGATTTTATCAACATCTGAAAACGCATTTCGTGAGTCACAGAAACTGTGAGAGTAATGCAGAGACAGATAACACAGAAATGTTCAAAATACTTTACTGATATGTTAAATTATAAAAGGAAATACAGAAATGACAAAAGTATCCCACTACACCTCATATAATGAAAGAACAAAAAGAGGTAGTTAGCGCCCTTAGTGTTAACAAAACTACTGTAAAAAACTGTAAACTTCTACTAATTTCCCAATAAAAAACAACTCCCTTTCATTTTAAAAGAAGCAGACACCCAGTTTCCTTTGTTACGTCATCACACACTGACTTAAAAAAATCACATTCATACAGGTCATGATTATCAAGTTCTTTACATTGCATATAAGAGGAAGTAAGTCTGAGATTTGCATTTGTGTTAGAGTCAAACTACCCAAGGCAAACAGTAGCAGTTCCCTAGCATTAAACATTTTCCAAGTGAATCAGCTCTGTAAACATGAAGAATAAGGTTGCGACTTTAAAAACACAGTAAAGCGTGTTGTGCTAGCTTTGCTAAAAAATGACCAGCGTCTATTGTTAAAACAGATAAACGTTTCACAGAAGGAATGTTACAACAAAAACAGGGATGCTTGAGATCAAATGTCACGATAGCAGCTGTAAGTGAATGGCATCTCGGGGAAAATGTTCCGGCTCGCTGTTAGATGACACCTGTTGTCCTTTTTTTTAAATCTTGTATTTCATCTTCCCACTTTCACTGAGCACACAGATATGCTTAAAAAAAAACAGGAAAAAAAACAACGGTTAAAAAGGCATAATATGAATTTCAATATAATTATTAGTTATTAGACACTCATTATGAGCTCCACCTCTAAACAGAGTTGTCTCAAATAAAAAAGGCACAAACTTACATTTAGGTCTCTAAAATACTCATTGTAGTCTAAAGCATATCCAACCACAAACCGATCGGGTATCTCAAAGCCGACATCTGAAATCAAAGGTAAAGAGGAACATTAATTGTAAAGTATCTCCACAGTCCACTGACTCACTGACTAACAAGCTGCGACAATTGTCTTAAACGTGAACGAGCCACTGACTCATAAAGACATAAAAGGGTTGGTCAGGTACGTACAGTCAGGAAGACATGCCGAGTTATGTGGCACTCTCTTCACCAGCAATCTGGGGGGAAATAAAAGCAGACATTATCACACCATGTCCCTTTCTACCTGTCACGCGGGACATCAAGGGGCAGTGTCCATTTAAAAACAGTGGTAGCTGAAACCTGCGTCACTTATCTGCCTCTGTCTCCCTCAGTCTAGACTGGAAGGTGGAAATTGAGTGATTCACAAAGCAGGACAACTGGGCTGGTTTTGTTTTGAGGTCTTTGCAGCCGTAACTTACCCCGCTACTTTGATCATTTTGGGCCTGAAGGCTTCAACATGCTTCAGGAGAGTCTTCATTGTCTTTCCGGTGCCTACAATGGCCTGTGAGGGGGAAGAAAGAGAAACTGGATTGAGAAAGCAAGAGATTGGCAAAATTGCGGAAATGCAGACAAAAAAAAACACTGGAGTACAAGTGAAAAGGAAGAAGTTGGTCATGCTATATTTGTGTTACGTAACTATTTATGCGCATTCTCTAAAAATTACTCGACTTGCCTGAAAAAGGGAATTTAAAAACCGACACGTGATGTTTTTTTTTACACAAAAACGCCTCTGACCTCTTTATTATTAGGAAGAGGTAAAAGTAGTGGTGGGACGAAGCCACAGCTTTGTCATCTTTGTCATGTAGGTCAACATGTCCTTCATAGAGAATGGATCGTCCTTACGCACTCACACTACACATTTTTCTCTTGTGACAGGATATGAGCAGAGGGAGCGAGTGCTCGAGTGGCCTGTCACTCCTGTTAAATGTTGTTTCTTAACTTAAATATTACTCAAGTAGAAGAGAAGTTAATCAAATAAAAAAATAAAACAAATTTAGCTTCTGTAGCTTTTTATTTTGCCATTCATGTTGTTTTCAAATGTTGTTCTAATGTGCTTCTTCGCCATATGTAAAGCACTTTAAGCTGCTTGTGTTTGAAAGGTATTAAACAAATAAACTTGCCTTGACTCACATTAGGTCACCATTCAAGAGCCAGTCATGATTGTAACCATTTCAGTATAAATACACTCTACACCCCTTTATCACTCTGAAATACAAAGAGGGCTGTCAATTTATATTTTTATAAGCAAGCGTTTTGGAACAGAGACTTAAAAAAAAACTTAAAGGAATATCATCTTGATCATCCAACTGTAGACAAGTTTAATACTTCCATCAAAAGTAAAAAAATGTTTAGAAAATTCTAAAAAGTACAAGTACATGGAAAAAGTTCCTCAATTAAATAGCTAAACCTGCGATATTAGACTTTTTTTGGCCACTTGGAGGCAGTGCAACAAGCTGTAAACACAACATTGACATTATCACCGTGTAAAGTTGATTTGGCTAATGTGTTAGCAAACAGTTCAGCAACTTCAGCATTTATTTGGAGTCAGGTCTCTGTCACTTGATGAATGCAAGTCCAACATTCACTCTCTTCTAGCTCTGTTTCAGCTCTTTAGCTGCTGAATGCTCCGACCAGCTGGTCGCTAACTTTGTCTGCCTGATGTTTGGTGTTGGACAGGTAGTGCCCAGAGGGTTTTTAGAGCTTCTTAGCTGAAAACAGCTGCCTGCTACAGCCAACAAAACGCTCTGCGGAGCTGAGGGCGAACAGCTGATAGTTCTCTGTGGGTTCATCATTGTGAGCAACCCCTTTCACATTACACATGGACATTTCATCCATTGCTAATTACTAATAATGATCAGAGCAGCTTTAAATCTGTTAATTGACACCTGTGATACTGAATAAAAAATATAAGACTTATTTGAAAAATTCTACAATAAAGAAATGTCCATTACTTACTGCAATAGTAGCCACAGTGCACTGACTAATGTTGTTTCCAAATGTTTAGTCATGCAATGTCTACATTCAGTAAATAACCATACTGATTTCTTTCCTGTAAATGTCATTTCTTCCCTTGTGCTCCTACGCACAATACGGGACTCAATGATTGTGCTAACAAGAGAAAGTTTATGATGATGGAAAAATAAAAAACAGCCCTCTTTATTTCCCAAATACAGGTCAGCCAATTAAAAAGTTTCCTCACGTTGACCTCAGGTCCTGTAGAAGAGGGGGAAAAAAAACTTTAAATGGCTCCTCTTGACCTGGATAGCCAACCACGGCAAGAAATACAATAGGCCCATTTGGTGGAGAGGAAAAACAGAGGAGCAAAAACATGGTTGACTCACCTCCACAATCAGTACGTTCTTATGGGAGCATGTTGGGGAGAGAAGAGAGAGAGAGGGAGGCAAACAATTATTCTCGGTTAGGAGCAGATAACAAACCTCTGTATCTCCTGATCAACCGCACACACATTCCAAGATAACAGCCGCACAGACAAATGTAAAAAAAAACAACTATGTAGCTTGTGATCTAAACAGCAACAAGTTATACACTTGAAGTCGAAAATAAAAGTGACAAAGAGCTTTTGAATACAGGTTGACCTGCTCTGCAAGTTTTGTGTTGTACAGCACCAGAGAACTGAATGAAAAACTAAAAATCTAAAAAGGAGTAAAAGCAGAAAGATGTCAGCCTCGTCCAGACTGAAGAGAAATCTGCGCTCCTACAGTCCATCTTTGAATGTCACACTGAAATAGTTGAGATTCTGCAAATGTTCATCTAATCAACTGGAGACAACTGGGCACTATTTATATTAAGAGTCACAATCTGAGCTTCAGTTCAACTTCGCTGGGTCAAGATAAAAACAACTTTAACTGCCATGTAACTGTACGCAGTGTACTCCACTTTTCAAACAAAGGACTCAGCCAAGCATGCAGTCATGCTTTATTTAGGCCTCATTATTCATACAGATGTATTCAGAGTGCAGTAAACCCTGGAGAAATATAAAAAAGGGAATAAGCTATTTATTAAAGTCCGTGCAGAAAGGGGAAGCTGCCGTCTGTCACATACACTGTAGGGAGGCGAAGGCGTGCAATATGTTCCTTGTCACGCAATTTAGTTCACTTCTTCCAGAAAAACGTCGCAGCGCTCTGTTACAAACAGGCAACTAAATTTAGTTGTACATCACAGCGAGCTCAGGGATTTCACAAGCACACTTTAAATACTGGGAGCAAAGCAGCCGGCAATGACTCAAGCTTACTACCTCATATCCTATTCATGTTTCAGGCATTTATGCCACGCCTGGCCACAGGGCATATTAGTGTGTGCTCGGCTAAGGGGTGTGTGTGTGTGACTGTGAGTGTTCAGATCAGCTGATTTATATTACGTAGGATTACTCTCACTGACTTATGACTCCTGTAGTAGTGGTTGAGTAATTCATCCCTGCGCGCGCACACACACACACACACACACGTAGATATGCACAGATGTGTGGAGAGAAAAAGAGAGGAGCGTGCGTGCAGACATGCACACTCTCACCGACAGACTATCTTAAAGTCTGCATCAGCTGAAGACACACCTGGACAGAAACTATAAATCAGGTCTAATGTTGGAAATGTGAACGGCTGCTGTGGGACGGTTGTGCTCATAAGAGCTGAAACTACTAATGTTTTAAATGTTGTTGTACAAGCTACGTGCAAATAAAAAGCTAATTAACTAACTAACTAACTAACTATTTTGGTACTTCATTAATGGTTTAAGTTATTTTTCGAGCCAAAGGCCAAACACTCTCCAGATCCAGCTTCTTAAATATCTGTTTTATGTGACACTAAAACGAGTCTTTGGGGTTTGGACCGTTTGTCAGACAAAACTAGCAACTTGAAGACGTCTCATTGGGTCTCCAGGATATTGTGATGGGATGCATTTCACAAATTTCTGACGAATAATAGGCAGATTAAATCGATAATGAAATAATCGTTAGTTGCAGCCCTAGTGTTCATACAACTCATTTTAAAATGCAAAAGCAGAGCCATTTCCACATCGTTTTTTTATTTTATCTAACTATAATGGAAGGAGTCTGTCTGTCCTTCGATTATCTCAACAACCGTTCATCCGATCGACTTGACACTTGGCGGGTGTATTGCAGTGTCGAGTGTGAAGTTCTTTGGATGAGCTGTTCTCGGGAAAGCTGCAAGCAGCAATACTGGAGGCCAAGCACTCGTAAAAACGTGTCTGTTGCGAACCTGTTTTGAACGGGCACTGCACCAGTTTTTCTCATTTTCAGAGTCCAAACTGATTCAGTTTTTTTTGCAGCACTGTACAAATATAATGGTCTATAGCAGTGGTTCTTTTTGCTTGTGACTCCTTGATACAAAGCAAAGTCTGCTTGCTATTCCTTGTCATACGGTGCAGGTTGGAGTTGGAGGAAGTTCAATCAAAGAGTGATTTTCTATTCTTAGACTGTTTGATCTGAACAGCGTTTTGAAGAGGTAGTAAGGTAGTAAAGAAGTAAAGATAATTCTCCCGTGATCACCCCCAGATTGGGAATCAGGTTGGAAATTTCACTTGTATTAAATAGTACCCACTCTGTCAGATCTACATGATAACAAGACAAGCAGATGAAGAGTGAGCCTGTAACAACTAGACCGCTGTCATCCTCCTCATCTGCAATGAATCATGATATGCAACTAAGTGTACCCTCCCATTTATACAGATTGTGCTTCCACTGAGATAAAGTGGAAGAGGCCTTTAAACAATTACATTACAACAGTTGGTATCTGATCACCGCTGGGTTTCGTCAGAAACTGCCATCTTTGATCTCCTTTACGGAAGCACTGAACCATTTCCTCAGGATGGAGCGGGAGATGGCAGATTAGAGGGAAGGCTGCCCTCTTGAGGCCGCCGTCTATCAACACCCACCATCTCCATGCCACTTGTCAAGTGTTTGTTTTATTGTAATGGAGCTTATAATAATGCTCCACTGGACTCAGATGCCGTTCTTTATTAAAAGTCGGGCTGTTTTCAATAATGTAGATAAGAGGAATATTACCTTTCCAGCTAAAAAAGACAAATCCTCTGCTCCGAGTATGTGAAGATCCTCTGTCGACTGGTCATTCTGAGGACGGGAAAATACAGAAAAGCAAAAAGCAACAAGGATTTTCTTCTGAATGTTTAGATGTGTTAGACGCTGTTGTGATAATACCAGTAAACAAATGTCCTGGAAAATGTGAGTATATTCCCAATTTAAAAGAAGTGGTTCCTACTTTGATACAATAACAGTTAGGAAAGCACATTATTTTGCCTTTCCGTACTATTTTTCATAAAAATTGCCACATTTATGGGCAGCGATCCTCTCTAAACTTGAAACAAATGATGAATTCAAGGTCAAAGTATATTCTATTGCACAGCACGATCACATAATATCATCTGTATTCTCATGTCAAAGTCCTTTGCCTGGGCTTCATGGTGGCCACATGAAACAGCACATTCAAGTTACACAAAGATACCACTGTTGTAATGTTGTATAAAACATAACTCACACATCCTCTGACTAAGTCATGGGACTCATCATGACGGATAATCTCAAGCATGGAGAGCGCCTCTCCGTTCTCACACACGCCACTTAAGTCTAACTGTCAGCGCCTGAGTGTCGCCTGCGTAGCAGCGGGCCAAGGCTCACCAGGTAGCTCTTGAGACGGATGAAGTGGACCCTCATGGGGATCGTGCGGTTGGAGTTGCGGCTCAGAGCCTTGATCCTGTCCACCAGGTCGGCACAGAACTGGTAGCCTCCTTTCAGCACGCACAGCACCACAATGTCGTGGTCCCCCAGGTCATCCATGATGTTTCGAGCCAGACGTTCTGTCCTGAAAACGACATGGAAAGTGAACTTCCTCTTTGACACTCTACAGAAAAGTTGCGGTCTTGTCTAACAGGACTTTAACAGGACAGGATGTTTGTAGGCTAACGCATCCTCCAGGAGTCTAAAACATATGTTTTCTTAACAATGCAAAACAGAGCATTTTTGAAAATTTTTGCAACATTTCCCAACAATTACTGGATAATATTCAACTTTCAACCAAATAATATTATCATAATATGAATGTTTTGCGTTATTGTTTTACATGCTAATGTAGACCTAATGAATGACTCTCAGTAAACCTGCAACTATTAATCGATTAGTCGACTGACAGAAAATTAAACTATTTTGATAATCGACTAATGGTTTAAGTTATTTTTCCAGCAAAAATTCCCAAAATTTGATTGTTCCAGGTTCTCAAATATGAAAATTTGCCACTTTTCTTGGTCTTGCATTATAATAAATTGAATATTTTGGGGATTTGGCTATTGGTCGGACAAAACAAGACATTTGATGAGGTCATCATATATTGTGATGGGCATTTTTTTTACTGTTTTCTAATGTTTTATAAACCAAACGATTAATCAAGAAAATAATCAGTAGATTAATCGATAACAAAAATAAACGTTAGATGCAGCCCTATTTAGTCATTTTTTAAGCAAAGATGTGCCGACTTCTAGCATATTAAATGTGAAGATTTGATGCTCTTCTTTGTCATAGCTGAAGAAAGAACACAGTTCATTGCATTGGACATCCATTTGATTATATTTTATGTGATTTTGCACATATTTTGTACATCGATTGTTATCACGAAGCCTTGACTGAAAGATATTCTGACACATGTATCCCATGATTATCTTTTACTGTGTATTTTGATGCAGATCAAGATTCAGATGCACATTAACATGTCTATAAATTTCATCAAATTACATTAAGTACAGTGGGTTGTCTGGCAGCTCTCTCAGTATGCTTTATGCTTTGTTTGATTTGTGGGGGGGCTTCAGCTTTTCAGTGATCATTTTATGGAAGACTTGGCAAAATCCCAACAGTTTCGCAACAAATAACAACGTCCCCTAAGTCTTCTCCAAACCCACTCAGATCTGTAAAAAGCCACTATAGCTTTTTCTGCAGCAGAAACATCTGGGAGGCTCTGTACTTGTTAGGCAGGAGGACTTTGGTTAGTTTGGTGTTGTACCTGTCCATAATCACGCCATGCGGAATGATGACACAGTCTAAGTCTCCGGAGTAGTGAGCTGGATAGCTGAAGAGGTCTAAACTGTAGCCTGGCCAGTCATCGTTGATCTGGGAGGGGAAAGATAAACAGTGTGTTGATTTCCTACAAGCAGTGAAACACGAAGTTTTATCACTATGTTGCACCAAAATAAGCTGAGAGACACGTGTGGCTCTGCAGGACATGAATGTACAAGGTGCGTAAAGTTGTCTGAATGCGCAGCAAACCGAGTGTGCGCATCCAACCAGTAAACTTTCTCCTGCGCTGTAAGACGCCATGCAGCACTTGTCTTCTACTTCCTGTCGTCTTTTCTCATTTAATTACCACAATCCCGCCGCTTCTTCCGTCGGACTGGACGGCACCGGCTGCCATGTTGTTTTCCGCCAACACAGAAAAAGGCTCTTCTCTGAGGAAAGTGGTGGTGCGAGCTTTCAGAGGGATTTGGGAGGAGAGAGGAGGAGCAAATGTTCCCTGTAACCACCGCCACACAGTCTGCATCCCCTCTGCGTGGTGTCGTACAGCTCTGCGGCCGCCAGGGGCAACATCACACCTGCATGTTACTGCCCACACAGATGCTGCTTCTGCCCCCACACTGTGTCTGTAGGAATAACAGGAGGAGGCAGGCCAGCACATACCGGGCTGTGCTGGAAGAAGTACTCTGATATAGTAAAAGTAGCAGTACCACAGTGTAGAAATACTCTGTTACAAGTGAAAGTCCTCAAATTTTTATTTAAGTAAAAGTACAAAAGTATTAGCATCAAATTATACTCAAAGTACCAAAAGTGAAAGTACTCATTATGCAGAATGGCCCATTTCAGAATAATAAATATTATATTCTTGGATTATAATTATTGATGAATTAATGTGTTCATCATTTTAATGCTGCAGCTGGTAAATGTGGAGCTGATTTTAACAACTTTTTAAAATTACTTTTTAGAACTACTTTATCTGCTGGGTAGCTTGTGAATTTCCCCTCAGGGATCAATCAAAGTTTTATCTCAATCATCATTTATTTGTTGACTGTACTTTGTATTATTAATCTGAATCTGCAAAGTACCTACTGTTACTGAAGTTATCATATAAATGTAGTGGAGTAAAAGGTTTAAAATTTGCCTCTGAAATGAAGAGTAGAGTAGAAGTAGTACTTCAAAATTGTACTTAAGTAAAGTACTTGAGTAAATGTACTTAGTTACTTTCCACCCCTGGTTGCAATATAAGAGCACCTAAAACAGTCCTGCATACAAAATTTAAAAGGAAAGTAAAAGTACAACAATGTATTCTCAGTAAAATGGAAACAAGTATTAACAGTAAAAGTGGTCATTATGCAGAATGAGTCAGAGTTATATATATATGTATAATTACTGAGGCATTAAGGTAAAAGCAGCTAATTTTAAATTACATACAGTTGAGTAGTTAAATCCATAACAATACTTCATATTTAGTAAAACCTTAATCTACAGCTGTGAAATAAATGTGTTTGAGTAAAAAGTACAATTTCCCTCTGAAATGTGGTGGAGTAGAAGTATAAAGTTACATTGAAATACTCAACAAAGCATCTCAAACAAAGACAACATTCAGCTGTCGCTGTTTACGAAAGACAGGAACATAAACCAACATGTAACACTGAGGATTATCTGCATCATGGACACTCACAAACACAGAAGGAGAGAAAAAGAGCAGCAGGAAAGGCAAGAAGAAGACTGTCATCACCCCGAGGACGTAACAAATGTTTGTAGAGTTATGCAACTGAAAGAACAAAATAAGTAGAATACAAGCAGAATAGTTTCAATTCAGTGCAAATAAAACTCATCACAAAATTCCCAGTAGGCAACGATGAAACTTACACCTTCCACTTAAATTTGAATACCACCTTCATCATGTGGATGAGATGAAAGTTTTTTTTTACAAATGTGTTAAGATCGCCATCTTGTGGAGAGGAACAGACACTTCTGGCCCTCCTGTACGCTGCTTTTGTTCTAATCACATCACTTGGTTTGTAATCTAATTAAATATTCCCATATTTTTTGATTCATGCACCCTCTCCAGCATTTTCAAACGTTGTCTCATCTTATCTGCTAAAACAAGACAAAAGAAAGACTTGACAGGCTGTAATTTGAAAGATCCAGATTGCCACACCCAGTCTCGTATGCACAATATAGTCTGCATCTGTGTGACAGTGTGTAAATGAGTGAATTTCTGGATGAACCACCCAGGGGACTCGTGTGGTCAGCCAGTCCAGCAGCAGCAGCGGGGTCTGGGTTGTTGTGTCACTGCACATTAGAGCAGTCTGCAGGGCTCTGTCGAGAGGGGGAGACAAGGTGTCTGGGCCACCCACCCAAGCTCTTCTACGGCAGCTGTAATTATAAACAGTGGTGCAATGACAGCTGGGGAGGCAGATGTCAACAGCAACATTAGATTTCAATCAGCCTGCACAGTGTCACCACTCCTGGGGAATGAGGAGGTGTAAAAGCTACGCTGCGTGACAAAATCCCTCAAAAATGTCAGAAAACAGTTGTCAGTCTCCGCACAACTTATTTCACAGGATGTCTTTTGTTTCAGACGATAATGCAGCCGGCTTTTGATGTTGTGATCATCACGAGCGTCCAGCACTGGGCGATGCTGCAAAAGCCAGAAGATGTTGTTGTTTTTTTTTTTGGATGAAGTCTTGTCAGATTGTTTTTGATGCCCCCTCTGTTGGTGAGAGCAGGCCGGCTCCTTCGCTGCCCTCCAGGCGCAAAGGAGCCGTCTGGCTTTGGCATTTCACACTCGCTCAGCAGTCAAGGCCTGTGACCGTCCGCAGACTCTACAGCCAACTGCTCCCTTATACCCTCGGCCCTCTTGTTTGGCCAATTATGAATATTCGGCTGCTATGAAAGTAATTCTGTCAGACATGCAACTGTCCAGCCAGATAGTGTCAGCGGCGTTGTTTGTAGTATTTGAAAGGAGAACCCCACAAGGACGTGACCGATCTTCTCCTTTACTATCAGATTTTGACATGTATGAGGACAAAAACTGAGCGTAAGATGACCTAAATACAACATACTGGAGATTCCTTTCTTTCTTTCTTTGTCTGACCAAGGTTTGATATAGATTAGTCCTATTTCCTCAACACGCCACACTCTTGCACTGGGTGACATGTTCCTTCATTACAAAGACGAAACGGCCTCTGTGGTTTATTTTAAATCAATCCCACATGCACCCTCCTGCTGCTGTAAATATTTACAAGAAGAGCACCAGATGTGTATTAATCCACAGCTGAAAATAGTTCCCAACTAATACAATATTTAGGCTTGTTTGAGTGAGGTTTGCTAAAAACTACAGTGGCCAGCTGTTTTAGAAAATTGCAACTACATATTTGTGACCAGTTTTTATAGATTTACATCTTCAGTAGGAATGAATGAGCTTGGGGCTGAGAACCAAAGACAGAGTAAGAAAGTCAGACACATTTTGGTCTTATCATGGGATTTGTCGACAGTACCATAAATGTAGAATATCACCAGCCTTGTCCTTTAATTAAAATGAATGAAGACTGAAGATGCTGCCTCACTATGGACATGTGTTGCTGCGTGTTTTGCTTCATAAAAATATTCAGAATGTAGAAAACAGCTTCAGTTTTCAGATAAAATGGGCTTTTAATCGGTTTGTTAGCTCCTAAAAGTACAAAAAAAACACCACATAGATGTTAAAGTCAAATGCAAATATGAAAGTGATTTCTGTCCAACTGCTACTCTAACAGTCAAAACACTGAAGAACTGACAAACACTGTCTTTAAGTGACTTTCTTTCTGTCTTTTTTTCGTTCTGCCAGAGACACTGATGTCTCTCCGCTGTTACATGAAGTAGATTTTGGTGTAGCGTGCGTGTGTTTGTCTGAGTGCATGTACACTAAAATGTTGGATGGGAGCCATAATGGAAAGCAGGGACACGCAGCCCCATAAAAGGGTTGATGTCTACTGGCGTTCACTAACCTTGGTTGACTTTCAGCTCTCACAACAGTGACTGCGATCACCGTCGTGCCACCGATGCCTTTAGTGCCACGCTGAGCAAAATGAAGAGTCTTTGCTCCCTCGTAAACTCCACAATAAAAAAAAAATGCTGATGTATGATCTCGCTGTATTACATATCATTTTTTTAATGTGTTGAAAACCCTTTTCCAACAAAGCAAGTCAAGCACAATGGTGCACATAAACACATGTTGAAACTTCATGAGCTAATTCACGAGAGTAGGAAAGCAAAAAAAAAAAGTAATAGCCTACATTAAGCGTACCATAAAAAATATATAACAAAACACAAAAAACAAATAGGCCACACAACATAAAAAGTGTCTATAAACAAGGTTAGACTGCTCAGAAAAAACACATTATTTGACATAATGACTTGTCCCTTCTTTAGTGCTTAATGGCTAACATTTACAATGCTCATAAATGTTTGACACTGAAAAAAAATCAGTTTTCATAGTTACTGAGACAAGCAAGAATTCAAATGTCTACATTTGTTTTGGTGTCAAATTCTAGGGTTACTAAAAGCAGTACCAGCAGAATAATATGTTGACTTGAATGATTTCTACGTAAAGAAACGCCCAAGAAGAGGACACAATTCATCCAAATGTGGAAACGCAACATTATCTTTACATCGGAGCGTCTTCGTTGGAGCGGAGCAGCAGTTCAGGTGCACCCAGATTCTTCTTTCATGGCGATGATCAGTGGCTCCATGCCCGAAGCATCCCCGGACCTGCGCTGTAGATTCAAGAGCGAGGATCCACCGTGTAAGCACGTAAAACTCTATTAACATAATGACTTCCCTGTTTAAGTGGATTGTGGTTCATGTATTGAAAAGCAAACTCAGTTACGGACGTTCATGACAAACTTTCTTTCTTTCTTTCAGTTGGACAGTATTGTTCGCTCGATCGTAGCACCAGAGCTGAATGACAGAAGATTTAAATGAGTAGAAAAAGGACATAATGCTGTATATCTTTGATGAAAGAATATATTATAGCTGATTTCATGAGGACACACTTGTCTTGACAGTTTTGTTTTGGTTACATCAGCATTTTGGCATCGTCACAAACTTTTGTAATGGTGGTGGAAACAATAAAAATATCACAAAGGATTCAAGTAAATTAAAAAAAATAAAAAGTCCGGCATAGATGAACAAAAAAAGACAAAATTCCTGTTTTTCTTATTGTGTCAGTGAATCCGGCATTTCTGACTGTCACTCCACCAATATGCTGCAGAACCAAAACCAAATAATTTGTTTCTAAGTTGATATATCCTCCATCTTAATGAATGATGTCAAGCTTGTCCGATTTGATGACAAGTATTTATTTATTGTTTTACAGATAACATACTTCACAGGGTTACCTTAGAGGTAAAATCTCCTGACAGAACTCTGTTTGGACTCGTCGGAGACAGAGGGGGAAGATGAACATACTTTTATCAAGCACACATTGTAAACAACTGAGCAATATTTAAGTCTAAATGGCGTACCATAGAATAGGTGAGAGACAACAAAATGTAAGTAAGAAGATGTGCCTCTTGCTTGCAAAGACAAAAGTTTCATTTTTACAAAACAAATAATGGTCACTGACATATTTTTTCTACTTTTTTTTAGTGGCTGAGAGGTAGAATGAAGTATTTTCAGTTAAAACCAATGATTTGATTTATTTACTTTATCATATCATTTCATCATTATGAGTGAAAACATTATGAGTGAATAAGTAACCCCAGCCCTCTGAATATAATGTGAAATCTGTACAAACGTCTCCATCGATTGCGGCATTGTTTGGATTTTTATTGTGAAACTTTTTGTTTGTATCCCAAATGTCCAACGTTATAAGCAGAGGAAAAATTTTTTCTTTTTTTTTTTTTTCTGGTTAGGATTTCACAGTACCTCTCCAAACTGTGGGACAGAGAATTCCTTTGTTTAATACTGTGAATAGCAAGGTCAGTCCATGTTTTGTTGTAGATGAGCTGTAGAGATGGATGTATTCAGTTGGAAGTATCCGAATGAACGCTCCCGGGTCCTTCTGTGGGCGATGTCACTGACGAAGGAGTCGGAGCATCTTGCCAGCCACCATTTGTCTGTGTAGATAAGACAGGAAATAGTTAGCATCATGGTAACACATTATACTGTATGATACAACATTGGTATAGACATGTCTATAGATGAGGCACTATTTTATATTTTTCTTACTGGCAGAAAATCCCATGAAAAGACCAAAAACATGATCCTACTAACAAGTGTCACCTGTGCAGACAAAGCCTGATGTATCTTATCCCTCTGTGCCATAGAGCTCCACTGTTGTCCAGAAACTATTAAAAACACATCAGTGAGCCTCACTGTTGCACTAACATGTCCCTTCATTACACTGAACATGAGCACTGTAGTTTATTTTGAATCAATCCCACACTCAGTACACCACCCTGCTGCTGTAAATACTCACAAGAGCACCAAATGTGTATTAATCCACGGGTGAAAATAGTCCCCAACAAATGGACTATTTACTCCTGTTTGAGTCATTTCTGTTGTAAACTACAATGCCCAGCTGAACTACAGTACATATTTATTTACATCTTCAGCAAGAATTGGGCTTTGGGAGGAGCAGACAGGGAAGGAAAGTCGTAAAGTATTGAGAGACGGACTAACACATTATTTGTTGACAATAACATACGTATAGAATATCACCAGCCTTATTCTTGAATGAAAATGAATAAAACCGGATATACTGCAACACTATGGGCATGAGTTGTATTGTATTGCTTTTAATATATAAAAAAAAAGTATACTATAGTCATTTCAGATAAATAGTATTTTTTTTGGTCTTTTAAGTAAAAGAATACCACATAAATCCTTAATCCAAATGCGAAAAATGTGAAAGCTACCAAGCTTCTCCAACAGCAGCGATGTCTGTCCGACTATTTCACAGTCGAAAAACTGACAAACACCGTTTTTAAGAGACTCTTCATTAAAAATATTATTGCGCCACTTCCCTCATTTTCCCCTCTGAACGGCTGACATAATGTGAGATAAACAGATGAGATGAAACACAGAACGCGCAGACCTTTCATATATCTCAGAATATACCCCCGAGATGGTTGATAAAAGAATAAATTATCACAATAAAAAAAAAAATAGCTCTTTAAAATGGAGGCCTTCTCAAATCATGATAAAAGGTTGACTAAAGACCATTAAGGACATTAATTGCAATTTCCACGCTATTAGTGCGAGCTGGGAACGTGCTTTGGCAGCCTCTTATTTCCAAACCCTGTTATTTCGCGTAAAGACTGTCTGTCATCTTATTCAGAAGCAAGAGGGGAAAAGAGAAAGAAAAAAAAACATTTCCAGCCTCGGAGAGAGGCAACACCCACCAGCAATTTGAGGGGTGTAATTGCTGTTCAAGGATAAAGAAGGAGAGGTGAACCACAAGAGTTCAGTCAGTAGATCTTAGAAAGAAAAAAAAATATTATCTGGGCTAAATAAATACAAGCACCAGCCCTTCATTCACAAGCTTTACTGCAATTTTTGTTTAACGTGTGTTTATTATAAAAGAGATAGAAGAGACTCATCATCATCATCAGTATGTACTATAACTGATTTTATTCTTTTGTGAATCTTCCAAAACACTGGGGCTGGGGCTGGAAGATGTTGCCTAAAATCTGTTTCACAATAAACTGTCACAATTAGTTTTGTAACAGTAACATAAATGCTGGGTTTTTTTTAAAATACTGTACGTCACTGCTTGATATTTTAATTTCTTGCTGTGGCTCATTTCTGATTTGTTTGTCCTGATTATAATAGTTGGACTACTTCAAGACCTGGACTGGACTGTGCACTCATTTATTGGTTGAACCCAGAAGGTCGTTTAACCATCTGGATGAAAAAATAAAAACTATTGTACGAAAAAAGATTATATTTTCTAATTCAAGTAGCTGAAAATGATACATCCTTAATATTTTTGTAAAAGACAAGCAAAACATTAAAATGTTTTTAAAAATGTGCTATTTTGTATGAAAATATGGGAAGAAACATCAATATAGACCAGTACAACTAATAATAAAACTTTTAATTTTGCTTCACGCTGTACAAATTGAGCTAGAAGATATGTGATTTCCGGCTACCATCTTTGTTCAGATTAGAGGATTAAAATGTTAAAAAAATGTTTTATCGTGGAGCAGACTGAATATTTTTTCATCCAGATGGTTAGAAGAGACTTTAAGGATTCTGGAAATACTTTCAGAACAGCAGTAAGTTTCTTAGACGACCTCCTGGCTTTTTTAAAAATCACCGTGTATTTATTTTTCAGAAAATCGGATGCTTAGCTCTGTGACTCCAATGTGATGGTTCCACATGAGAGGCACAAACTGGGGCTACAGATTCATAATGTCGGTAATTCAAGGAATTTGGTTTATTGCCAGGTTTAAACTCAGATGTTAGTTTTGGTTTTGCACTGATCGTACAAAGATTTTTGTCTGTCTAACACAGCAGCACAGTGTATTGAACACCTATTTCCAGTTGAGCCCGTTGTATATTGTAACTGGCTTGATGCATCCGTGTTCTTATTTTAGCACGTGGGGTGTTGCAGGCTTGGCTGTCAGTGCCGCTGTTCCTGTGGATGAATGATCTGACCAATGTGCTTGGACTGTTAGCCCAAAGCCCCACTCTTTCTGTCCCTGTGACTGTCGTATTGATTCTGTTCAGCCCCGCGCAGCCTGTCGCTATGGATCTACATGCTAACGCACTGCCTCCAGTGTTTCCTGTCCCGCCCTGCCCAGCCCAGCCCAGCGAGGAGGAAACTGGCCCAGCCTTTGACAGGCTAGTTAAAAGAGTTATTTTAAGAATTAGCAACTGGGAACTTTTTTTTTTTTTAGTGAGGCCAGTCTCAGAGGGGACGGGAGGTATGACTTGTCCTATGGTGCCAACGTGAGAGCAGCGTTGGGAGGGAGGATGACACCTGTGTCCTTGTTCCTGTCGACTGCAGGTGTCTCGCTAACGCTAATATCCTCCGACAGACTAGGAGCGTGTCCAGCTACTCAGCCTGGTAGCTGCCTCATTGCCTGCCACCTAGGGCACGGCTGGAGCAGGGGGGCAACTGGCTGGACAACAGCCCAACCCCGGCAAACTCTGCTAAGTGGCATCCCAGCGTGCACACAGAATTACACAATATTATACACATCCTGCAACTGGGGAATCAATGCACAGTAAGACAGCAAAGAAAATGTTGAGAAGGACAGAAGGAGATTGTTTACAGGTCTTACGTTGATGCCCTGTGGACTGTACATCTGGCTGGCTGCGAGGCTGTCACTGTATCCTCCGGTCTGGCTGATAACATGGCGAAGGGTATCCACCTGGAACAGCGGGGACACACAGACAAAAGGCCTGGTCAGACAAAAGCTTGGGATAACAAAGACAGCCATGCACAAGGAAAGGTCAGTCTGATAGTAAAAGGGTACCATAAACAGGAAAAGGTTACAAACAGCGAATCAGAACAATTTGGCTTGCTATTACAAGCTTGATAACAGACGTCGCAAAAGGACGAAAATACAAGAAAAACACCAGCAACTAATTATGAATGTATTTGTAGTTGTGGTTAAATAATATATATAAATAATAAATAATACTTTGCAACTCATTCTTCTAACTGTAGCTGCACACCACTGACACTATCATTTCTATTGACAAATGCTCTGATGAATCTTCACATCGAAACATGTTCACCCAACGTGGCTGCCAATAAAAATATGGTGTAACTGAGGTCACATATTTTAAATCATGTTGTTATTAAAGTTTAATCAGAATACCACCATGTCCACGTTTCTTCACAGGTTCACTTTTGGCAGAGCAGCACGCCAGGTTATGCATGAACACACACCTATGCGTATAGATTTCACAACAGATAAGACCGCTCTGCTCAGGAGGCCAATTTAGTCAAAGTTGTACTTTCTTCTTTACGTTCTTTTAATTGTGCAGCCCTGAGAGCGAGGCCATTCTGACACGTTAAAGGAACATGAGTTTCGCTAATTAAAGGCTGACCCTGAAGACCTCTTTACCTCCTATAAGGGTTGCTCCTTTTGCATATTCATGAACGACCTAAAGCATTCGTAGAGCTGATCTGAATAGAAAAGGGGGGGGTGGAGGGATGCCAAAAGCACTGGAACCAAATGAGAGCATCACCGCGGGTGGTGATTCCTTAATCTATGGTGAGAGTTGTAACACTCCGAAACACTGTGCTGGTCATCACTGTCCACTGGGGCAAGGTCAGGGAGCTACAGTGCACCAGTGGCTATGTGAACTCTTGTCAGGAGCGCTGATGAGTGTTGCACCGTTTCCAAAACTGTCTGCAGTCGTCTACTCTACTCCGGGTTGACAATGGCTTCTACATTAATGCGAAGCTTCAGGCTAAGTATAACCTCCGTTTCACCGTGTAGGTCAAGTTATTGTGAGCATCTGCACTCCCAGACTGGACAGCGGTTGAACAATTTTGCATGTGATGTCAAGAGGTTGTCAGCTTTCTGTCATGTAGGACACTAAGCTCGGAGAGGCGCCTACCTGGGATTGTATGTTGGCCCCAACCTGCCCCCCTTGGTACGAGTCCCCATTGAGGGACTGCACACTCATGAACAAGTCTCCGGAGTTTGACATGTTAAAAGAGCCAGCAGAACCTGAGAATACACAGAGGCAGAGGAGAAGAAAGAGAGCGAGAGAGCAGGACAAAGATAAGAGAGGGGAGAGAGAGAGGGAAAAAAGGAACAGGGAAGAAGAGAGGAACAGAAAAAGGAGTTAAAATGACCATGCATAAGCAAAAGTGCATTAAGTGGGTTAGTTTGGGAGGGCAGCTGGCATCATGAAAAAGGCTTTTTCTACAAACCTGCACACTGCAGATGCAGCACGTGCACATTAAAGTATCACTGAAGCATAATTTAAAAGGACAAATCAGCCAACAAGAACCATGAGACAGATAATCATCATAAAACTGTTTAAGTCCAGTTTAAACAAGCCTTATGGATTATATTGTAGTTAAATGTCCGTGCTGCTAGTGTTTCATTAAGGAAGTAATAATTGATCTGCAGGAAGACCCAAAGAATCGTCTTCGTCCTTTAATGGACCCCAGCTCCCCAGATGTAAAGAGACCATCGCGTAACTTGATTTCAACACCCGGTCCTAATCCAATACAGTTGCGAAGTCGCTATATGACAAAAGACTCCGCTTGCCCTCTGAGCAGCTTAATGGCATGCACAAGGTCAACCGGACAAGAGGCAGGAAAAAATTAACGTCCACAAGACCAAGAGGTCAATAACAGAGACGGAGAGAGAGAGAGACAGACGGAAAAGGCAGAGAAGGAAGAGAAAAAAATGGAACAAGAAGAGCAAGAAAGCCACATCATATTGCTGGGTTAGTTAAGGAGAAGAGGGGCCTCCTGTTAATCTGAATGAAACAGCACCAGAGACTGAATTCTTGAGCTGCGGCTCAGGTATGAGAACATCATTTATCTTCTCTGTATCTGTTCTGGTATACAAAGAATATTTTCGAATTCTTCTATCTGTAGAGCTTCTTTTACTACAACCCAGTGGTCTGTGATCAGTTTGGGATTCTGCTCACCTGCTGAATTGGGAGTCGATGGGGAGTTCGCCTGGCTGCCGTGAGCAGACACACTGGTTGCACTGACCGCGGTCCTCGCTGCATACATGTTGGCCTCTTCTTGGAACTTGCCGATGTTTTTCTTGTATCGGATTCTCTTGTTCCCAAACCAGTTTGATACCTGTCAAAACAGCAGTGACAAGCGGCTGAGTTATAACACATTTGAGCTGATATCTATGCAAACTAACCAATGAAAGTCAAAGGAATAAAATTTGGTAACATTTCACTTGCAGTGTTAAATGCACCAGTTAACACAACACCTTTTAGTACCAGCTTTTGTGGCTGCTATGATATAATTAGTTTCCACATGGACTTCCACCAAAAAATACCTCAAATTTAACTGTAATCATTTTTGACCTATGGAGAAATATTATTATAATATTCTTATAATACTGTTTTCCACCAACCTTATGGAAATACAACAGTAATATTCCTGTAGTGCTGGCGGGATTTCATAGACCAGCTCCAAGTATTGATGTTTTTTGATAGTCATTAGTGTATGTGAAGATCACTGTAATATTCCTACATTCTACATGCTCCTCTCAGGTTATTTGCTCTTGTACAGAAATGATTTTCTTATCATTTTGTCTTAACGGCATTTAATATTCATCCTCTCTCTGTGAAGATGAATATTATCACGAATGTAAAGTAAACATAAGCTGCTGCTTCATAAGAACCCAAATTGAACTTAAACTTAAACAAATAAGGATCTATGATAAATTGAAAGTAAAAATTCACATAAAAGATGGTATAAATACAACGAAATTCAGCATGCAGCCAATGTTTGTTTGGTATCAAGTGATTATAAGTTTATATTTAGTATGCTGGATAGATATCCCACAGCATTGTTAACCCTAAAGGTCATTTTAACCAAAAACAATGTTAAGGTTGCATTTCTTGTGAAACTCAGCTAATAATAGCAAGTTAATGTTGATTTGGATTACTAATTGAAACTCCAATCAAAATAAAATTTGAAATCCTGCAAGCCCTTGATTGAGGTTTTGATTTTGATTTGTTTTGACCAAATGATTAACCGTGGTTACCTGTGACACTGTGATGCTGCATTTCTTGGCCAGCTCTTCTTTGGCCTCCTCGCTGGGATAGGGGTTACTGAGATGGGAGTAAAAGTACTCATTTAGGATCTCAGTTGCCTGTTTGTTGAAGTTCCTCCTCTTTCGCCTGGACAGAAAGGAGACAAACACAACAGAAATTTAAAGAAAAATACTTGGTAAACAAATAAATGAATTCTTCACTTGCGCCTTCATTCAGTAGGATAGTTTAGTTTGTCTGAACAGTGCTTAAACATTAAAGAATAGTAATTAAAAGATGTTAAAATGCATTTAGAAAAAAAAAGAAACAAACCAAAGAGAGAAATTTAACACACAATAGAATCTGTCTGATCGACGGCAACAAAAATAAAAATAGATGAACCTTTTTTTTTAAATAAAGAGCACTTTGGAGCTAAATGTGTTAAAACTAAATGATAGTTCTGTTAGATTTTGTTGGACACACACAGACCTGGCGTCAAGGAAGCGTGAGCGCAGGATCATGACGGCCTCGCAGGTGCTCTGTTTCAGCTGCATCTGGATGGAGCTGAACTTGCGGTGGATGATGCCGACCATGCGCTCGATCTCTTTGGGCGAGATGGGTCGTGTTCGAGACTGCTCCCTCAGCAGGTTCATCACATGGGTGGTGAACTCATTGCACGCCTGGATGCACAGACAGACAGGATTCATAAAAAGAATAACTATCATGGAGGCTCGACAGCTTCAGACAGAACAAAAAGGATGAAATTGGATTCTGGAGAGGCTGCGCCTTCACTGGTAGGCCTTGGCCTCGCAGAAGTAGTGCTGACAGTGTAACAGCAGCAGCGTTAGAGGTAATAAGAATAGTCTAAATTAAAGCAGCAGACACAGCGCGATGTTTCACGCCAAACAAATGTGGCGGTGGAGTCATACAGCAGAGGCAGTGAGACTCGCAGTGCTCTGAATATTAAAAAGACTTCTCTTCAATGGAAGAGAAAATGTGACAAGTGAAGAGAAATCTAAAATGACAGCAGGCTTTCAGTCCCGTTAACGTTCAAGAGGTTTAAACTGTCTCCCTCTCTTTTCACTCCATCTTTCAGTCTACCTCGTTCTCTCTCTCTGTCTGAATCAGTCACTGGATATGACTGCATTCAGAGTCAAGGTGTCTGTTGCTTGTCAACACCAGGGTTACGTCAGTCAAAGTGATGCACCGAGCAGCCGTTCTGCTTGCACACACACGCCAGACACTACTCACTCATACGCGCGCGAGGTGTACGTAGCGCGGTGACACAAAAATGCTCAGGTGTGTATTGACTGTGACAGTTAGCGATGACTAGCCTTCCTCGGAGAAGATGACAAACCCAGAACGCTTTGACTTCCGAGGGAATGACAAGACGTTACAGTCTTTGGAAAAGAGCTGGTGTGTGACTGATATAATGGCTGCTTGCCTGCTGACGATAACATCTCTGAAAGCTTGGCTTGTCATGAGTTGGCCTACGAGAGCTGATTTCAAGAGCATTATACTTAGTTAAAAATTCCCAGGAAAATATGTCATCCATCTTTATACCAACTCATTCCTATTTAGGATCACAGATGGAGCCTTTTCCAGCGTGCATTGGACAAAGGGCAAGAAAGCTTTGGACACGACGCCAAGCAGTTATGGTGCTAAAACACAATATTCACTCTCACATCTTAACTATGTTCAACTTAGTTTTTTCACCATATAAGGATACACAGGAACTTGGCGGTTTCTATCCCTCACTATTTTCCTTGTATGTATACATTTTATTTTTGTTATCCTAGAAGAGAAAATTCTCCTTTTCTAGCTCCTCTCTGCAGGGAGAGGTCAAAGGTCAGGGTCACCGGATCTGGTGTGAATCTCATTTCAGGAGTGTGGGGCTGTGCAATGTATCACCACTACATCTTTTGTCTCCACGACAAAGACAGTAAAAGTTTTTGCAATTCATGAGTCAAGCCACATATATGTGCAATGTGTCAACAATGGAACAATTTATAAAGATTAAAATTACTGACATTATTTTTTAAGTTTTGCCCCATTCCATATCCACCATCAGTCAACATGATGTCCGACTTTTTCAGTAGCTGCACATTTAAACAGAAAAGAGTGAGAAATTAAATTACAACATTTTCTATAGCCGTCACCTGAGTAGTGGTGACGACTTTCTGTCATGAAATAATGAAATAGACCATTGCTGTGACTGTGACTGTGAAGGGAAAATAAAATACCAAAAAAAAAGGGTTATGGACTGCAGATATTGCATTATGGGGGGGTGAATTAAGGCTTAGCGAGTGAGCAAAGTCATTCAATGTGTGGGAATCCTATCAATGCACTTTTGTATTTCCTGATAAAATACTTCAATAAAATGACTATATGAATATCTGCTACAACAAGAGGAGCTAAATAACTGAGAATATTAATAGCTGAGAAAATGCTAAATGCATTTTAGAGTGGCAGGAGAGCTGGTGGTAAAAAACAATATTCCTCTTCCCCACCTGTTCATACTTCTCCAGCTCCGTGTGGTAAATTTGTCGGATCTGCGTCAGCTTGGCCCGGTAGTCGGAGTGTTCTGCTGAGTTGTCGGCACCGACGCCGCCAGTGGCCGCTGCGGCGGCCGCTGCAGCTGCCGACCCACCGCCTTTCTCCGGCCCGGCCACGCCCTCCGCCAGCAGCATGTTGTCCAGTCGCATCAGCTGAGGATCTGGAGGCTCCTCCTCCTGGGCGCCACGGATACTGAGCACTGTGGAGGACAGAAGGAGATGATATGAAAACAATGATACTAAACAGTCCTCTTTACACGGATGTTCAAAATGAATGAATAGCAAGATTTGTACTATAGCTGAGGAAGTGTCTTAACCATTTCTCCCGCTCCGGCCGACCAAGTGAACTCCCTGAAATATGGCCATCGTTTTAATAGTTCAAGTCTGTGCCATAAAAACCTGCAGCCTCACAGAGGCTGGCAGCTAGGCAGGACCATAAAACTATCATTTTATCGATTCTGGCGATAATTTCATGTAAAAAAAATTAACACAGCCTTCCACCAGAGTTCATCTTTCATTGCTCTCCTTATGCTCAGACTATGTTTAGTTTCTGGTTGATGGCTTTATTATCTTGTCAGATGCTGTCTAAACAGAAAAACAAACAAATAACAGACACAGCATATTAATGCAAAGACACCTGGCTCAGATAAATCAGTTAAAGAGACAGAATTTGAGCTAAATCAAATACTTCCAACACTAGATGAAGATAAAGTAAAGAAAAAATGGTGACTACTTTCATTAAAAAAAAGTATAGTAAAGGTAAAAGGTTCAAAATTCACTATCATATGACTCGTGATCATTAAGGTTAATTATGTTCACTCACTGAGCAGTGATCAAACAACATTTTTCTCATCTCAACAAAATTACCATTCTAACGTCACACCTGGAACACCAGCGCAGTATTCATAGTGTTGTAATCTTATTTTAACAGGACTAAGGAAGCTTTTACAGCTGACACTGAGGTCTGTTTACACACTTGTTTGGGGGTTATAACCTGCACGTATTCACACACCTACAGGCTCTCAGCTCTCAGGGTGTGGAGAGTGAAGTGTAAACACGACAAAGACAGGCCTGCTGAGACGGACATGCACAAACAACATACACACAAAATCAGCCAAAAGTACAAGTAAACAAATGCAGTCTTGCACACACGAAGACATTCTGAGAACTCGCACAAAAACTATGCTGCTGACTATCTGAATAATGCTATTTTAACTATATTCTAGAGTATAAAACACACAGGTGTTTCACCATGATTTTTTATTTAAAGATCAGCTGTACTGCCCTGCCTCTTTCTGCCACCAGAAGGCTCCCTCGGTAAAGCAGCAGAGCGTCCTGCTTTTCTCAGAGGTGTTGAAAACAGCCGACCAGGTGCAGCCCTCCATTCCATCCACAGTCTTCAAGGACAAAGACAAAGCTCACGCTGCCACAACATTTTTCATACACACTTTAATCTACGCATCTATCAAAATGTTTCAAGAGGACGATCTAATACGACGTCCTGTACGTCTCTTCCATGATGACTGTGGACAGTGAGGGTAAATGACAGCTTGTGTGACAGAGCAGTAAAGCCATATTGTAGCCCACAGTCTCCGGTCACAGCGACGGCTCTTTTGTAATGAGGATGTAAGGTTGAGTCGCCCTGTGACCTTTCTGGTGAGCAGGGGGTCCAGATGGATTCCCGGGGGCCGTGTGGGGAGCTTGTCTACCCTGGTCCTCCTCTTTTGAAACCAACCCCCCACCACCACCAACCCCACCCTCCTCCTTTTTCCTTCCCTCTCTTTTTCTCCTCCAGCAATAACATCATCCATTCCCATCAGCTCCAACACGTGAGCAAGCTCAGCTCAAGAGGCAAATGTCAATGGCTATCAGACGGCTGGAAAAGGTCAGGAGTTCAGATGGGGAGCAGACGCATGTGTGTGTGTGTGCATGTGTGTGTGTGGGCACCTATGCACATGTGCTGGTAGATGAATATGTGGATATTTTTCAAGTGAATCACACCAGCGGGAAATTATAACACTCGCCAATTTAATTCTGACAAAATAGTGGCACATCCCAACCAGAGGGGGAATCTAATGAGCCTAAGAGTGATTTATTCATTCCCTCCAAGTCCCCGAGTGCACAACTAAAAGCATGAAATGGATTAAATAAATACAATTAATAAGGAAAATCAAACAATTCACTGTGCTGTGGCATAATTACCCTAACCACAGCCATCAGCTTTATTTATTTCTGTTCAGTAATAGCAATGAAATCGATTAGACCTCAATGCCAGTCAGAGGGCTCGTTGTGAACTCTGCAACCATGGACTATACATTAACATAATCACCTGACAGAGGGAAGTGCCCTCTATTACAATACATCACATGCTCCCAACACTTGTATTATAACACCACAAACCTTTTAGACACACTTTCTGGTTTACTGTAGCAACAAAGGCATGGCGTCCATACTGCTCTGCGATTCCTTTATTCCATGGACAGTCACAGATTAGTATCTATAAAAGGAAGATGGCCATCATCTAATCTTGATCATTACCGACAGACTTAATTGAACAATGAGAGGACACAATTCCCCTCTCTGTCGCTTCCTCCCTCCCTCCCTCCCTCCCTCCTTCCTCCTCTCTTCTTCCCTCCTCCTCTTCGTGCACACTCTTGTATAATTCCTTCCCCGAGATGTGGGCCACTAAACCCAAAAAGGCAAGGCATAAAAAATGAATACGTATCATAAACAATTCTCCAGCCGCTTCCTGAATAATGAATGGAATTCTAAGAATAAGCCTTTGTTTTGGTTATTGACGAAATTAATTTCTGTTGTTTTACTTCCTTAAGAGCTGGCTCGTACCCATCGCCACACTGCCTGCTGTTTGCAGACAACAGGAGTGTAAATAAACATGACGATTAAGCCACCCACTCATACAGGGAGAATCAAGGTGCACACGCGCGCAAACACACAACACAAACATCCACTTTGTGCATGAACGTAAGCACTCAATAGGCACACACACACGCACAGGAAAAATACACAGCTATGCACATTGGCAGGCTACCCTGAGCACCCAGCCTGGCGCCCTGCGAGTGCTTTTAAATGAAAACATGTTTAATTAATGATGTTGAAGTATTCTGTCACAATTAGGAAGATTTACGGTCAAACAAGGCAGCAGTGATGTCCCTGACAGCCATGATGAAAGTTTACCCTTCTTGCCTCTGACTGGCAGCTAGCAGCCAACGCTGGACTGGATCCATTTTCCATCAATACAGTAATGCAATACACTCCACAGCCCTGTAGTGTATATATATGTGTGTGTGTGTGTGTGTGTGTGTGTGTGTTTGTGTGTGTATGTGTGTGTCCTTCCTTGCCTAGCTCTTGTCCACATCACATGACCCCAGAGAGGGGCAGGCAGTGGCTGTGCTCTCTATTGATTGTGTGGGCACACGTCATCTAGGGTTTCAGCAGTTAATAAATCAGGCCTGCTCCTGACACAACCACGTGTGCGTGTATGTGTGTGTGTGTACATCCGTGTGTGTGTGTGTGTGTGTGTGTGTGTGTGTGTGTGTGTGGGCCTGTCACAGACCAGTCAGCAGGAGTGAAAGCGACAGCCACATGATAATGTAACATCACCACCATTCATCCCTGCCACACAGCATTCTGAGACAAAACAACAACAACCTAGGAACCTGAAAAAAAAGCAGCGTGATTTACAGCAGACATGACAAGTATCACTAATACAAATCCTC
Organism: Oplegnathus fasciatus; assembly: GCA_003416845.1. Taxonomy (NCBI): domain Eukaryota; kingdom Metazoa; phylum Chordata; class Actinopteri; order Centrarchiformes; family Oplegnathidae; genus Oplegnathus; species Oplegnathus fasciatus. The sequence goes on along the minus strand of NTHP01000010.1, from coordinate 1,957,757 downwards.
CCCTCCCCGCTCCTTGCAGGAGTTCAGCATCCTGCTCTCATCTGCATTTGATACAAGCCCAATAAAGCAGCCTTCATAAGGTGCAGCATTGTTCCATATTTCATATACTGACCCACACACTAGAGGTAAACTACAGTGCTAAGCAATGCTATTATCATTACTGAGAACACTAAATGAACATTATGTTGCATTACATCCAATTTACTGTATATGTGGCCATTTCTACTGAATTGGATCCGGGCTTTAATAAAGACAGGACGATCGTTATGGAATTACTAATCATACCTCACAATAAAGTCGATGCCATGAAAACAACTGCTGTATTCTAAATATCATGTTGTTCAAATAGTCTTAAAATGTTCTTTACTGTATTTGTACTTAATCTGCTGAAAGCTAGATTTGTGGAGTATCCATGAACTCATGGGAACTTTCCCAGGCCCAAAATGTTCTCTCCAACACCAGATGATGGAAACAAAGGGAAGGAATGGATCAAATGCACCAACTTACTGAAGCATTACACTCCTATAACACTGCCGGACTCATGATGGACTGTTGAAAACAAAAAGGATCAAAATCGATGCAGCAGAACCAGAAATATCATCTGTTTTATAGCATTCCTTCTCCTTCCTCGGTACAGTACCTACACTACCCACAATGCAACTTAACCACCGACGGTTAAGTCAGAGATTTGGGTGTGTTATGCTAGTAGCGGCTAATGTAGCCTCGAACAGAAATGAGGAGCTACAGAGGTCTGGTAACCTCACTTCTTTATAACTCCACACCCACAGATTTGTTTTGTTTACATTTTCAAACCTGTAGTCTTCAGCCCCACCCACGCTGACTCAAGTTGCATCACTTGAGGCAATTTATCGGATCTCAAGCAGCTCCCTCCGGAGCAACAAAAGGCTTTATACAACTTTATTCACATGTGCAGTAGTACTCCCCCGAGACCTGTAATCAGACGACTGTAAAGTCAGTGTTCACCAATAAAATGTTGTCCACAAAGCAGCCATACAAGGGCTTTCCCTCAATAAAATAAGTCTAAAATTGGCAAAATTAAGACTTAAAAATGTCTTACTTTGAGAAAGCACACACAGCGAAATGAAGAATAGTGTGAGGTTCAACACAAGTCCATCAAAATTAAAACACATTGCAGAGCTCTTCTCCAGTACACCATGCTTTATTACCCAAATGTTTTCTTGAGATTGTTTTCATTTAATCCAGAGACTGTCTGTTCAAAGAATGTCAAGAAGAACAGGGCTTTCCATTGTTGATGAATCAATCAGTCATTTGGTATATAAAATGTCAGAAAATGGTGGAAAATATTCATCACATTTACCCCAAGATGATGTCTTTAAATTGTTGTTTTGTCCAAACAACAGTCAAAAGATTTAGTTTGCTATCACATGAGAAAAAGAAAAGCAGCAACATCTGAGATTTTTTTGTCGACCAACTAATCAATTCAATTGCTTCCAATGACAATGAGTGCTACAGACAAGCACCAAAAAAGTACTGAGGTTCAAAACCCAGCTCTACCAATAAAGCAATCATCATAAAACGCAGCATTGTGCCATATTTCATACACTGCCACACATAGTAGAGGTAAACTACAGTGCTAAGCAATGCTATTATCATTACTGAGAACACAAAATGAATATTATGTTGCATTACATCCAATTCGCTGTATATGTGGGCATTTCTACTGAATTGAATCTGGGCTGTAATAAAGAAAAGTACAATCATTATGAAATTAGTAATCGTAGCTTAAGTCTATGCCATGAAAACTATTGTTATATTCTAAATATTGTGTTGTTTAAACTGTTCTGTAGTGTAAGCTTAAAGCTAGATTTGTGGTCTATCCATGAACTCATGGGAAACTTTCTCAGGCCCAAAACGTTCTCTCCATCACCAGATAATGGGAAGCTGTACAGCCTCAGTACACAAGGGCATAGTCATAAAGTACCTCTAAAACAGCTTTATGTTTTATCAGCTATCTCGAGTATCATGTGCAGAAGGGGGCAGAGCCAGGGTGTTGTATCTGACACTGGGTGGGGGGATGGGGGATACCAAGGGCAAGGAAAAACACCAAAGAAATACTGGAGGGACAGGCGGAGACGAGGAGATGTGGATGGTATGGGCAAGGAGGGAAGAGAGTGATGGAGGGAAAATGAAAGGCGAAAAATAGAAATGGAATAGGAAAGCGAGGTGTCAATTAAAAAAATGAACCCCAGTGCATTTGGGAGGTGACAGCTGGTGGGAGACGAGCTGACAGGCGTCACATTAGGCGGATTTGGTGGCCGCTCCCCTCATCCCCTCCTCTTTTTTTTTTCTCCTCTCCCTCTGTCTCTCTCCCTCTCTGGCTTTCTCCACTGGCGATCGGTAGTTTCTCATGCGGCAGTAGTGGCGGCAGCAAGCGAGGCAAGAACTCAGCTTGGTGTTTTTCAGAACAAGTTCCCCCTGCAGCTACTCCTAATAACGGTAATTATCGTCATCATCTGAGGCTTAAGCAGGCCAGTTTGAGGCCTGAGGGGCTGGCCTGATAATGAGGCAGCCAGCGCCAGAGGAGAAGACCATTCAGAGCACCGCCCTGCCACCAACGCAGAGCACTCCCATTTAAAAGCCTTCATTAAAATAATTCATTATTCAAAATAGGCAATACATTAGCCCCCTGGCTGTCAGTCTTTCTTAAGGTGTCTTAAAATATATATCTTCTTGATTGAATCAAACTCATGCTCAGCCCATGCAGTTTTAACAGCTCCAGGCTGCACTTGAAACCCGGGTGGCTGAATAGCTGAGGAGAAGTCACGAGTTTGTGGAGCAGCGAGCTGCACAGTCGGCCCGCTAGCAGAGAGACAAAGACATGTCTATGGAGACAGGGCTGTGCGCAGGAAACACAAATGACTGGTGACACTAAGTTTTTCATGAAGCGTGTTTCCCGTTTCCTACCGCGAGTCAACGTTGTTTATTTAAAGCATCACCACTATCATTCCATACCTACGTTTATTATTGTCACCATGACAACAAAGCTCCGCTAACCTTCGCGAAGTGGTCATTTTAACCGAAACCACAATATTTTTCTAACCTGAACGAAGTACTTACTTTAACCTAAACCATCATATTTCTCTAAAACTAACCAAGTCCTTTTTATGCCTAAACTTAACCAAACCTTAACCAGAGCGTTGTCACATAATATTTTTCAACTGTGGTTGGTAATGCTTTTGGAAGGCACAGACAAATGATGTCGTCCTGACGACAGGGGTGTCAGAAAACGCTTGGCAAGGACAAACGATGTATTTTGTCGTTTATTTGGAGGACTTGTTGTGGCATGGTCAGCATCTTAAGAAGCTAGTATGCTTCAACAGAACTGCTTGTCGGATGGTCGAACAGCCTCCTCACATTTCTAACATCAGAACTGGGGGGCTGTGTCCAACAATTTCTGTAACTTTCTGAAACCAACAATGTGACATTCACTCCCAGTTTACACAGCCATTGGCCTGGCATGTGGGGGAGAAAACAAGGTTTGAACTTCTCCCTTAAGCCTTCTTCTTTTCATTATTTCTGTCACTTTTCCTCTGTATGAAGGCCAGCTTTTCACTCCGCCTTTGAGTGTGGCCGTCCGGAACAACTACAGACACTTTTGCCTTCCGACATGACGGGACAACACGTCATACAGACGAGTTATTTTGAAGCATAACCCCGTCCTTAGAGCCCTTGGTCATCATGACGCCACTTGTTTCAAATATCTTGATACTAGTGCCACAGTAATATCCGAGTTTCAGTTCAGATACCCAAATTTTACTTTATTTCACTTTTTCTCAATACCTTGAGGAACATAAACATGTTTTTCCACAGAACCCTTTTTTAATTAAACCTTAATTGCCAAACTCAGTGTACTTTGCCAAAAAAATACAGTCTAAAGGACCTATTTGATGAAAAAATAAGTAAACAACACAGAATCTGAAAAAGCATTTTGATGCAAATTTTCAATAATTGACAGTTTTCTATACTAGATTCTACAGACACATTTCGGTCAGTACTCAACAAGTACTGCAGTTCGATACCCAGCCTAAACCTAGAGAGGAGGTTAGTATTAGTAGTATTTCGTCTATAAGCTATTAAAAACACTTTGAAATGCCACAAATTACTGCAGACAATCTTACCAAGATTACCTTAATGTATCAAATTTGTCATCTACTTTACAGCAAACAAATGCCAGCATCTAATCAAATGACAGCCAGCGGAGTGATGCTGTCCTGGGCAACAGTTGGTGAGGAGGTGACGTGTGAAGCATTTGGAGCCAGGAGGAGATGGTCCATGACAGTTAGCGTCCTGCCCTAACTGTTGCCCTACAAGCCCTCCCCACGCACCAGGACAAGATATGAAACAAGAGGTCCAGTAACACAATCCTCCTCAAGTCCCCGTAGTGTGTGTTCCTGTGCATGGCACATTTCATAAGGCTCCGCTCTTTGACTGGTGATGAGTTTATGCGAAGGTAATTAACAGTAATTAATCCTTAATTACAGCAATTAGCAGAGTCGCAGTAAATTAAGCCACATCTGGAGGCATAGAGCAGGGCTAGACAAGTAGGGGTGGGCTTTTTGACAAGGGGGGAGATGCAGAGACCACGTGACAGAGATTGTTTAGGTCTACCTGGGATGTCCGGGTTGCCATCCCCGCTCCAGGCCGTCCGGCGGGACCTGCAATACACTGTGTGATCGCAGAGGTGGGTGATGGGGCAGGGTCTGATGAACAGGGGGCTGAGAGAGGAGGTTCATTTCTGAACAAAATTGTTTCATCTCAGGGAGAAAGGCTCCCTTAAGCTACCACGCAAGGACACCCACCATATGGCCGCTCATAGACAATAGCGCTGGTAGTTTCTGCTTCGCTGTGCTCGGCTTCACTCGACAACATGTGAACATGCATTTTACACGACGGCGCTAGATAGCAAACCTGGCTCGCGGTTTGTCTCTCTGGAAGAACAGAATTACACCCACTGTGTCCAGGATAAAATACAGAGAAACACACAGGAATGCTGCTGCTTCATTATTATGATCCTGTACAGATTCCATTCAGAGTCACGTGGTTCAGTCTGTACTATACTCTACTATTAAAAAAGATTCTGAGTGCTTACTTAGATTATCCCATGATGCATTTCATCTCCACGGGGAGCAATATCTTCTGACAATGCTTCTCTCCATAAAGCACAAGTGGTCACTGAGTGCTTTGAATGGCATGATAATAATGTTAGCCATATGCCAATGCCTCTTCTGTAAATAGATATGATCCTATTGTCTTTTCTATATATAGACACGATCCAAACTGAGCATCTACGTATAAGTAGATGTAAGTAAATATCCTTCCAGATGAGCAATAGGAATTGACAGGTAATGTCAGCTGGGATAAATGTTCATTTTGGTTGGCTGAGCAGCGATATTCCTGTACCGTAATGGTTTCGGCTTTACCTCCTTCATTTCGGAGAGCAGCTCACTGGGTAGATCACTGGCAGACTCTTCGGCTTCCCTCATGGCTGTCATACAGCAGAGGCCCTGAAGCCTTCCGCAAGTTCAGATCACACTCCCACAAAACAACAAAGAACGCTTTTGTTGTCCCATGACAAACCATGGAAAAGCTAAAAATATCAATATACTGTCAATGTGGTGGGTCTCGCAGAGTAACGTTCCAGGACTGAAAGCACAGTTGCAAATGTTTATTGCTTTGATTATTGATTAATCTCACTTTTTCTTTTTTGATGAATCAACTCACGGTTTAGTGCTGGGTTGCAACTAACAATTATTTCCATTATTGATCAATCTGCAGATTATTCTCTCGACCGATTAATTGTTTTGCCTGTAAAATGTCAAAAAATAGTAAACAATGCTTATTATAATTTCCCAGAGCACAATGTGATGTATTTAAATTTTTTGTTTTATGAGACAGAAAGTCCAAAACACAAACATATTAGGTTTAATATCATATATGACGCAAAAAAAGCCTCATATGCTCACATTTGAGAAGCTGGAATCAGCAAATATTTGGTACTATTTCTTGAAAAATTATTAATCTGTTTATACAATCTATTAAATATATTAAAATAGTTGCAGATTCATTTTCTTTTGATCAACTCATCGATTAATTGAATAATAATTTCAGCTCTAGTTTAGTTTCAGATTGTCAGAAAATAGAAAAATACGACCATCACAATTTGAATTAGCTTGTTTTGTCCAACCAGGAGTCCAAAACTCAAAGATATTCTGTTTGTAGTGATACAAAGTAGAGAAGAGCAACAAATCCTCACATTTCAGAAGCTGGAGCAAATGTTTGGTGTTTTTACTTGATCATTAAGTTAACAATTAATCAATTCATTAAGTAACTGTGTCCAAATGGTCGAAATACTCCAGACTTGATTCACTGGTCACGTACTGGTCATCAAAACACAAGTGAAAAGTGTTCCTAACTTCAGCAGCTTCAGCTGCAGCGCAGAATCTGGCAGGTGGACCGATGCCATCCAAATGTTTGATAGGCTTCGAGGGCCCATTAATATTGTAACACTTGAGAGATTTGCTCCGGCAGGAAATACAGTCTCTCCCTGCATTTATCAGGGAGCTTCCCATCAAGGCAGACTAAGTCAAACCGGCTTTGTTTTGCTGCGTGTGCAGTTTGTTTGGACGCTGTCACAACTACGGAAATCCCTGTGAGGTTTACTGTTTTGCTGAGGCCTGGTGCTCAAAAGACTAGTGATGCTTAGTCTGCCCCTAGCTGTCAGGAGAGAAAAACAATGTGAGGGATCACTGTCCATTAGTGAGACCAGCTCCAATTCATACACTCAGACATATTTCTTGGTCAAAAATCTTTGTTAACATCAACATGCTTGGTGTACCAGATAGATGATGGTTTGTTGTGGATAAAAAAATCTGTGCCAGAAATTTTACATAAACAAAACAGAGCACTCAAAAGACAAATGAAGGTACTTTTTTTATGCATGATACCTCACTCAACACTACTGACACTGCTCTAATGCAGGAATGATGCAAATAATATTTGACTGTTGTTTGCTATGAGAAGCTGCCGCAAAAGCAAATAATGTGAGTTCATGGTGATGCTGTATGAATGCATGTGTGTGTGTGTTGGAGGGTCAACTTGGGACAAAGGTTTAGAGCTGTAACAACGAATATGACAACGCAATGCCTGTAGGCAGAGAGAGAGAGAGACATACAGAAACACAGAGGCAGAGAGAGAGAGAGAGAGTGTTTACAGCGGAGGTAGTGGTCCAGGCAGTCTAAGTGGCCTGGCTGGCAGGCCTACCACACCACTAGCGGATAAAGCCTAGTCATTAATCACAGGCCTGTGGGATCGTCCCACTGTAGCAGGATACTGGGTCAGCTGGAGCTCCTGCTGTCAATCAGCGCTGAAATGTGTGTCTGTGTGTCTGAGTGGGACAGTAAGCGGGGGAGTGTGTTTTTTGATGAGAATGTGTCATTTTGCCTCCGGCTAAAAAAAGCACACAGTACTGAGGAATTAATGCATTAATGCAAACACCAGTGTGCAAGTGCTAGACGTCATTTACATGAAAAGCATATCGAGTCATCCGTTGGGAATGAAAGCAGCATTTTCTGCCCTAAAAGCTGAAGCTTGATCTTAAAAAATGAAGACAACACCGCTCTCTGTAACGCAGAATACTACTATAGTATGCAGACAGCCCTGTGGCATCAGCAGCACACGCCAGAAACACTAATATCCCATATCCAGGGACTACTGTTCAACCAATGTTTGACCCATTTCTTTCATGCTTCTGTCACAGGTTAATACACCGTTCACCAGCACTCCAGTCTGCAGCTGGAGATCCAGAGATTTTACTTCACAAAAGCACATGCTGACCCGTTCAGGTCAAAAAACAACATAGGTTTGGCCCGGGTCACTGTGTCGGTCTGAAAGGCTGATAAGGGAACTGTCATCTGCCAAAGCATACCACACATGTCGTCATCACATCAAGTGTTTGGACAGGGAGGGAGAACCTGCGTGAGCTTTTAAAAGCAAAACAAAAACAAAGCTGCTGAAACAACACTGACCTCTTTAATGACATACTGTACATAAGAGACATGAAGCCTGTTCTCATAGATCCTGAGATGCTTCTGTGCTCTTTGCTCTTCTGCAGGTGGTAGACATTTTGTTTATCCAACATGACAGCCTGTGCTCATTTCCACCAATCAGAAGACACTTGTATTGATGCTGTGGTCAGCTCTGTCAATACAGTGAATAATGCAGAGGTAAGGATGTACGTTACCAAATGAAATCCCCTTAAATGTGCGAGTCTATGTATGTTTAAACAGCTGTTTTGCTTTAACCACATTAGTGCTGTCAGAACAATACATATTTTCAGTTTCATCGCACACTGATTTAAATACACACTTTTAAAAATGTTGAATATTTCCGCTCAATTTGTTCTGTAAGCTGAAATTCCAAATGTTGCCTTCAGGGGTTGAACCTGTGCAGACGGCACTGAGATACTGAACAGAAGAAGGAGAAGAAGAAGAAGAGGAAGAAGAAAAAGAAAAGAAGAACTTTTACAGGCCGAGTCGGCAGCAGAACATTCAACAGTCGGCTGTAACCATGGAAACAGCGTCAAACGTTCTACCAGGGTTCAGTTCATTTTAACCAAACACAGAAAAATACAGAAGAAAACTGCACCAGAGTGTCAAAGATCATCCACCAAACACCACGATTCTGTTCCTATATATTCTCTTGTTTAGGTAACATTATTTTATTTTGAAAATACCTCTTGCATCTCATGTCTTTACACTCTTTCACACTTTTTTAAGTGTAGAAATACGAATAAAAATTAATTCTATCTTCAGTTATTACTTTTGTCTCCTCTCTTACTGTTATTGTAGACCTTATTTACAAAATTCTAATAAATATAAAATTATCTCTACTTTAGTACATTAGGAGACAGCTCCAAGGCAAACTCACTTTAAATAGTATAACTCTACTTAAATGTCATAATCTCTTTTAAAAACTAACGTACTTCCAAATAAAAAGCTATTATTTAGTGTGAAGAACTACAGAAATGTTTTCACATTCAGACTTGGCAGAGTCTTCTGTAACACTGAGCAGATCCTTTTCCAGTTGTTCATCACTACGTTTGTTTTTCTTTAAAAATATATGGTCAGCGTACATTTATTTTTTTTCTCTGTTTTCCGGTGAAACCGCCAAATTTTCATTTTGTCACATGGAAGCACATTATACATTCAAATGTTACGATCTGTCATGTGGGGACATTTTTTAAATGTACAAAAAAATGAAAAAAAAAGTTACCCTATCAAATGTTGCCACAAAACTATTAAAGCGTGATGACACATGTCTGTTTGTCTAGTACTGGTATTTCAGTATTAGGTATACTGTATATGAATCTATAATGTTGAAGTTTCCAGGCTCCACAGCCTCTCCTCCCTCCCCAGCCCCCTGGGTGAGACAGCAGTCGTATTCTGTCGGTCAGCCTCTACACACCTGCATCCCCAGCTGGACCTCTAATCCNNNCCCCTCCTCCCTGCCTCCCCCCCTGCTCTACAGTGCTCTACTCCCAGCTGCCTGGGCTATTTATAGGCCCTGTTTCATTTCCACACCTGCAGGGAGGCAGAGTTGTCACAGTGGGCCCACAGAGCCTCTCTCTGGAATACTGCACGGGAATGAAAATGCACCTTGCTGATGCAGGAACTTATTCTTGTCACTCTCTCCCGGCGGACTCGCATGATACTATTTTGTTGTGGATGTGCAGTGCAGTATGTGGTGCAAAGATAACGCGTAAAAAGGAATCCGTGTAAATAAGATTCCCCTGTGAGGAGTGTGAGGTATATTGACATGGATTACACTTTTTGAATAATCACGTGTGTGCAGTCACACACACGCAGACGTACACCAGCTGGATACACTATCAGTACATTTCCTCACAATAGGCTGCTTGGACATCACTCTTTCATAAACTTGATTAACTAGAGCCACCGAGGTAATGCTAAGTAAGTGCAACAACACATAAAAGTTGCTATTTTCCTCCTACATTTTACGTTTTTTTTTCCTGTCATGCTTTTCTCTCTGGATGTAGTGGGCTGAGGATCCAGTCAGCGGATTACATTATCAGTCTGACCTAGTTGCCAGCTATCTCCTGAGACCTGAGGAGCCAGGCTTTCTGCACAGCCTTCCGCTGCTACAACACGCACACTGTGTAACTTTAATTTATCAGGGGGAAGAGGAGGGAGAAATGTGACAGGTTGACAGTTCTCTTTGCCTGCCACTCCGAGCACTCCCTCTCCCCACAGCGTGCCGGTTAAGGGTCCTCGCTATGGAACAGTGCATTACCGAGAGTGACTTTTATTCAGCGCGCTGGAAACTCATCAGCAAGGTTGGAACCCTCTTATTAACGTGAACATTTCAGGGGAGACTTGCAGAGAATTACGTGGTTCAGGAGGTGGGCAAGGAGCTGAATTTCAGTGTTTTTTCCTTAAAATAGCAAAAAAACGAACATGTTGTTGTTTATATTCATACTCAGACATATCCAGTGGCGGAAGAAGCATTATGATTATTCATTTAAATAAAAGCAGCAGTACAACAGTGTAAAAATACTCAGTTACAAGTATTACCAATAAAATTACCGAACGTAAAAGTACTCATTGTGCAGAATGGCCCATGTCAGTGTCATATTATTGGATCATTATTATTGGTGCATTAACATGTAAACAATACTTTAATCAATTTTAACTGCTTCTTAATACTGTTAGATAAATCTATGACACTGATATTTTATGAGCTGATTACAGGTTTTGTATGCAATACTTCAATTTGAAAAGTAACTGAAGCTGATTAAGAAATGTAGTGGATTAAAAAGTATAATATTTCCCTCTGAAATGTTTCATGTAGTAGAAGTATAAAGTCGCATAAAATGGGAGTATTCCAGTAAAGTACTACTATCTCAAAATTGTACATGTGCAGTACTTGAGTAAATGGTATTTAGTTACTTCCACCACGGGTCATCTGAGGCAATACCAAGTCATATTAGTAGAATTACATTAAAATGTTTGACAATATAACGCTGATCCAGCATATACCAGCAGGACTTCTTCATATTTTCTTAAGAACACGGCCTCCATACTGGGCAACAAGTGTTCAATTAATTTCATAAAATCAATCATGTAGCAATTAGTCAAGGAAAGGCATAATTTAGGCTTTCAAAAAGAAACAATTTGGAGCTGTTATTCGAAAAGCACAAAGGACTTAAAATCACAAAGCAGTTTGCAGTAGCAGAATTAAAATCATGACACACTCAGTGGTGTGAAAGGCAGTACGATGGCAATACACAGTGAGAACAAAAGACTGAAGTAATCAGGCTGTAGATTAAAAAAAATGAAAATGGAGTTTGCAACAAAGGGAGCACTGACGTCCAGGGAAGGAAAGAAAAGGTGAGTGTAGAAGTGATTCTGTAAAAATCAACAAAAGAAAACCTTGAAAGTGGAAAGAAGAATATGTTCAGCAGTCGAAACATTACAGTTTTTATGCTCCAGTATATGAGTGATACATGATCATCCAAAATAGCAAAACAAGCTGGACTAATTTTACACCTGTTAACATTCACAATCTGAATGATCCCGATACTGTAACTCACATCCAATTTGACAGTTTAACATCCACGTTTCACATAATATTCAGGGCTGAGCAGAAGCATACATGCAAACCAGAGATACAGGTGAAACACTTGAGTCTTTTTGGGTCATGACTGTTTCCCCCCAGTTGGAGAAAAAAATAGCCAATATGGTTTTTCTGTGAAAATTTCGGGGGTGGGGGGAGGTGGAGGTGGGGAGAGATGTGCTGCTGCCAGATTAGGCTCCAGCCTGTGCCAAGGTTATAAACAGGCTGTTATCAGGCCTCCAAACAGAATAATCCTCCCTGTATCAGCGCCCAAACATATGGGGCCACACAAAGCAGCAGCAGCCCCTGACAGACACCCCCTTTTAATTACACAGAGGAGGGGGGCAGGACCTTTCTCCTCGTGCCTTTCCCTTTTCTGCTTTAGTTTCTCTCTGTCTGGCTGTCGAAGAAATACATTTGATTTTAAAAAGGAGGAAGCTCGCATGGAGTGTGAAATAAAGCTTAAAGCTAAACTGTAGCTACTCTCTGTCACATTAACATTTCAGATATTGTCGATTAGAGCTGCAACGATTAATTAGTCGATCAACAGAAAGCCATTACTTAGATAATCAATTTGTTTAAGTAATCGTTTAACCACAAACACCAATTCCAGCTTCTAAATTGTGAGGATTTGCTGCTTTTCTTTGTCTTATGTGATAGAAAACTGAATATCTTTGGGTTTTGGACTGTTTTTCAAAACACGACATTTGAAGACGTCAGCTTGCGCTTTAGGAAATTGTGATGGACACTATTTTCTGACATTTTATTGACCAAAAGATGAATCCAAGATGATTAATCAACAATGAAAATAACTGCTGGAGCCCTACATTTGGGTTTTGGATTGTTAGCGAGACAAAACAAGTGATTTGAGGATACTCTGGGAAATTCCACTGTGCATGTTTCTAATTTGTAGACCTTATGATTAATTAATTGGTCGAAAAAAAAGAATCACATGCTTAATCAATAATGAAAGAAGTTGTTTGTTCCAGCTTTAATTTAATCGTGGGACGTCATTCTGCAAGACCCACCACACTGACGGTATGTTTGAGATATTTTTTGATATTTTTTCACAATTCCCCGGCATTTTATCGAGAAAATAATTGGCAGTTTAATTGATAATGAAAATATTGGTTAGTTGCAACCCTATCAGAAATTTAAAAATCAGCATAAAAAGAATACACACATCTATTCTGAAATATACTTTCGTTTAGAAATTATTTGATCTAACAAAACCACATCGGTCTGATCCACTTGGGTCTGTTGGGGGACTCTCCTCCCATCTGAAAGAAATAAATTCCTCAATGTTTTATATACTGCCTACAGATTTTAAAGTCTTGTTCAATAAAGTTTAAATGTCACAGAGGTGTAATAACGGGGATCATATAAACGCTGGGCTTGGAAAAGCTATGCAAAAATGACGGCGTCCCTTTCCGCTCGTGCAATAAAGTTTTATTTGGCTGAATCGGCCAATAAAAGCGGGTTTTGAAGGTTGTCAATGGGGAGTAATTGGTCCGTTTTACAGGGGCGATCATATTTCTCAGAGGCTTTTTTTCCATACGGCAAGAATGAGTCTTGACAGCGACGCGAGGAGAGTCTTCTTGTTAGAGATGTGACTTCCTCGCCAACCTTCAACTGTAACAGGAGGGCATATAAAAGTGAAAAAACATCTGGAGCGCTAGTGCAGCACAGGTAAAAGACACCTCAAGATGAATACGCAGGTCTGGTCGACTGTGCTGCGAGCCCTTCTTTGAGATTTCACATGCACGATGGAGATACACAATAACAGTCCATGCTTTTGGCAGCAGCAGAGCCCATTTCACACACCCCCAGACAGCGGAAAGAGTGTAGACCTTAATGACGTCCAATCTTCTCTGTCACGCCGGGCTGGAGGCTCACCAGGGCAAAAATCGACCGACAGCTCAAAGTGCTGTTAACCGGTTTTGAGGACTCCTCGCTGATGCACAAAGCACACCTTTATTTCTAACACAGGTCGCAAAAAGCATGCCATCGCTGTCTTTCCCCACAATTAAAGTTTAGACACCCATGCTGCATATAGGAAAACAAATATAGATCTCAAAACATTCAACCATACTGTAGTGTGAAGCTTGAAACACAGCTTTTCAAAATAAGATGTTTGGTCTGAAGACAATTTCGCTTTTGATAAAAACTAATGTGTTTCATCGCACCTACTGTAGTAAGACATAAATGTCAACCAGTGTAATGATTTGTAAACCAAACAAACACAGACCAAAGCCGATGATAACCTCGAGGAAAATAAAAGGACGTATCTTTATTTTGCCATAGACATTCTCTTGGAGATCTGAAGGCTTTTTGTCTGCATGCTTTTCAAACTATCTCCGTCTGAAGTCAATTTCTCTTTTGAAAGGACTTCAGTTTTGAACTATAAAGATATGTGTTACGTTGCAGCTTGTAACATAAAATCTATGACTACAACTGTGATCTTTTTAATTAATCAAAGTCGAGCCTAACCTTGCTGAAACAAAGTTTTAATCACTTTTCACATCAAGATGTCAACCGTTTTTAATCTTTATTTTTTAAACACTTTTGCGCACAATAACTGAATCGCTTGTGTAAAAGCAACACTCGATTAAATAACAGGCAAAGGAGAAGTCAAGGAGTTTTGTTTTTGTCATCAGGTCTGGCCTTGCTCTTTGATTTGATTTCACAGCTGGAGAAGCATTTGGTAAGGAAATATCTGAGTGCAGCTGTAAGCCAAAGTGTCAGTGTCTATCCATCCCGGTGAGAAAGGCCCAAAATAATAATCAAACACTCCTGCCTCTTTGGAGCAACGCTGCCAGCGCCACAGAAAACAGACAGACAAACACAATGAGTGTCTCCACATCCCTGCTCTGACAGGAGACGCTGGCAGAGTCGGGGTAAACGGACGGCGCGGTGCGGCACGGCAGCCCCTAATGATCTCCCCTCTGTTTCAGCGGACTGAGAAAAGCCATTACCTCCCGCCACATTACCCTGCCATCCCTCACATGGTGGATGGCTCCTCTCTCCCATGAGCACCTTGCTCCAGTTATGGCTGGCAGTGCTCACCTCCTTACCGCCTCCTCCTCACCCC
>NTHP01000010.1:1929976-1942986 GCA_003416845.1 Oplegnathus fasciatus | reverse complement strand
CCCCCCCCCCACCGTTCCACCCTCCTCCCTCTGAAACCCCCAGCTCTATACATCACATTTAACACTTTGACACTAACAGTCTATAATGTTTCTATTCTACAAAATCACTCTGCCAACTCCAGGATAGCAGAGCAGAGTCTGAGGAAAATAAATACCACTCTCAGCTGCTGGCATTAAATTCTAAAGGAAAAAGAAAAGTACAAAAAGAGCCTCTTATACACTCTGCCTCCTCGCCCCGGCACCTGAGAGGTCCTCTGGCTGCAGTGGAAGTGAGGGATAATTTCAATCGATGCACATTACAGCTTATACTGACAGCAACAGTTCACACTTTACATGGACGATTGTCCACGCCGCACAAAGATGCCATATAACCATATTTTCAGAGACGTCAACACTCCTCACGAGCACTTTATAGCTGTATGAAAGAAACATTCCCCTGCATTAAATTATTAAAATCAAAAAGTGGCATGAATAAATAAAACCAGCCTGAATAAGTGATGTGACAAGACAGACTTGAGGCATGACCTTTGAAAGTGTCTCAATGTGTCAACGGACAAAGAGAGGGACACACTTTAAGTATGTGGCACAAAAAAGAAAAAAAAAGGAAGAAAGAACCAAAAAGAGGCAGAACAGAGAATTTAAAAAAACAAAAAACATGAAATGAATGAAACATGTCAGGAAATATTAGTCTACTCAGAAACAAAGAAGGAACAATAAACATAGGAAGCGCCCCCACCTCATTGCATTACAATTGTTTCTTTTGTCTCTCTCTTTAATATAAGTGTTTACTTGGGCAAAATCCAATCATTTCATTCTCTCCGTGCGTATTTCATGTATATAAACAAACATTTGCTCGACCTCGCTGGAGTATTAGCTTTAATGTATCGTCAGCAAGCCTGGCTTTGAGAGGGCATTAATTTCAATTCGCCGATTTAAACACTCCAGTTTGTCGCAATCCTTCATCGCAGTACGCCACCAAGTCAACACACACAATGGGCCTATTTTTCAATCTAATGGCGGAGCTTACTCGCCATTAGTGAAAAAAACTGCTTTTGCCTTTGAACAAGCCACTCAAAATGTAACCCTGCATTTCAAAATGAATTTGAATAATTAATTGCAAGCCAAAACCGACATGAACCCCGAGAAACGGGCTGGGGATGGGAGCTGGAAATATATATTTTTTTGCCCCGAGGCCAGAAGATCTCTCATCTTAGAAAGCTGGAAAATCTAGTCTTTGAGGATAGAGTGTGTAATCTCCAGTGAATCTAATGAAACAAAGTAAAAGATAACGCCACATTTCATCACATCGGAGACAGAGTGCTTCCTCTGGCTTGCCCTTGAGGTGGCAGGAATCCATAATGTGAGGAAATCATTCTTTTTATGTAGTTGAGGTATCACAAGCCCCTGTTTGACCCGACTCTCAAGACAATTGATTTATGAGCAGATCCGAGACTTGAAGCCAAAAGCCTACACCTCTCCTTCAAATGATTTATTTTTTTTTAAAAAAAAGCTCTTTCTGGAAAAAAAGACTAACCACTCTCAGAAAGCAATTTAGATGGAATATGGCCTCTTTTTTTTTCCTATAAATGACTCCTCATTTAAAAGATTATAGAGCAGAATAGATATATTAAGCATCAATGTATGTTTAATGATGGATACAGAATTTTTTGTTATTGCAATATCACATATTTACAGCGCTGCATCCTCATATATGTCAAAATCAGACATTTAGAGAAGCCACCTCTCCTTTCTGACTTGTCCTTGGCCCATTCCTTTGCAGTGAGGTTGTCTTTATTATTTAATTAAGCCACTACAGCCGTTACATTAATAATTGAGTGTGAGAGGAGACCCAGGGCAGCCGCAGGCTCTGGCACATCGGGCTTCCTGGTGAGGAGTGTATTAAAAATGTGTGTGTTTATGTCCCCAGGGCGTCTGTCCTGGCTGCATAAAATTGAATTGGTTATATCTAATATATCATCCCCTAAGGGTGGCTGGGTAGGTGGGTGGCTGGGGAGGAGCAGGGGAGAGCTGAGATGGTCGCATCCTGCCAGCAGGGAATGAGTCCGGTCTTAGAGATTCAGAGAGACGCATGAGGCCGTGACGTTAATGTCCCTCAGAATCAAATCGATGGCTGTCCGAATCCTCAATGTGCATGGCCTTAAGCTAGGAGCACAAGACAAGCCCAGAACCAGATTAAACCCACTCGTTACCGCGGTCTTTGTTCACTTCTGGTGTCTGGTGATGCATTCAGTGCATCAGTGAGAATGGGTGGAGGATTTCTTATGAAAACGGATTACAACCAGATACCAAATACAGGCAAGAAAAAAAAAAAGCTTATGGCATTCATATAGATACTAAGAGGATGAATGTTGGTGACAATGTGAATGTAGAAGCAGGAAAAACATCACTCATGATCCCTCCTTTCACAGACCGAGGGGCTGACTGCAAATACACTCTCCCTCTCCGTCTTCCTCCACCTCTCCTCTTATCTGCTTCTCCCACCATCCCCCACTCCCACCTCCACATCCAGCCAGCTCCGTGGCTTTATCCAACTCTGCACCTTTAAGGCCTCCAGACTCCAGAGGAATGAGCGTTTTAACACCACCATTAAGGTCAGGGCCTAAATTATTGATCTGCCACCTCTATCAGCATAACGGTCACGTAGCCAGTATCACAATCTAACCCTGCCGCCCTCGGCCAGCTCACTGCAGCTCCCTCAATTAGGGAGAGATTCTCATTACAAAGAGAGACAGCGAGAGCGAGAGCAAAAGAGAACAAGGTAGAGGAGGGGAAAAAGAGAGAGAGAGAGAGAGAGAGAGAGAGAGAGAGAGAGAGGTCCATTTCAGACGGGGGAAAAAAGGGGGACAGCAGGCATTCTTTACACCCACCCTCCTCTCCCTCCCATCCACCTCCTCCTCCCCCTTGAAGTCTCCCATCATCTCCCCAGACAAGACCCAAAGATGACAGGTCTTATCCTCACCAAAATGCGGGCGATAAGGCAGCTGTAAAAGAATAATAAAAGAATAATGCATGGAGGATGAAAGGGGAAGGCAGACAGGGAGTGAGGCAGAGAGGCAGAGAGGCAGAGAGAGAGAGAGAGAGAGAGAGAGAGAGAGAGAGAGGCAGGCCAGGGAGGGGGCAGCAACATAAATAAAGATGCAGCACAGTTGTGCTGGATCTCCTAATGAATTCGGAAGGTCCTGGATCAATAACATCAGCACGCTGACGACACATCACAAATGCCAAAGAAGCTCTCCGCTTTGAGCCCAGCCCGAAGAAAAACAGACATTTACTGCATCCTTTCGCTCCACGAAAATGAGTGAAAAATGACCGAATGCATCAAAAATCCTCTTTGCAGATTGAGTAAAAACAGGGGCGAGTGTGTTTGTGTGCAGTGCCACTGCGAGGAGCATCAGGAAGCAGGAAGCGGCCTTGATGCTTGGTAATGGGGATGATTTCCACCTAGGAGATGCCGTGATAGTGGCCATGCTATCAGTGCTATTAGTGATGCTGATGACAGATGGTTTCTTTGTCTCTATTCTGATTTATTTTCACAGCTGTCAGAGAAACAACACACTGAGTACATCATTACCCAGTACAAATAGCCTGAGATGAAACAACCCCTGACATGACGGTCAAACTGTTTGCCGTACTGAAGATCTACGAATGAAAAACTAGAGAGCGTGCTGGAAAACGTTTTGGCAAAGAGTCTCCTAGAAGTGGATCAAAGCAGACATTGACTTGGGTCTCTGAAAATGTGCCCTCTCTCCCCATTCGCTCATACACAATCATGGCCTAATGGCATTCCATTAACATAATTGCCAACATAACTAGTGTTCCGTGTCTGAGAGCCATTCCCCAACTACACGAGAAAAAACAGAAAGATGAGAGGAGATGAAATCGAGCCAAACTGGGACCATCCCCAAAAACATATTGTGGGTGTTCATGCTGGATTCCCCCCCCCCCGCTCCTCATCCGCTTTTCAAAGCTACAGCGCTTTGTGAAGACCCCCTGGGAAGGCTCTGGCATCTCAAGGAATGCGATGCCAGAGCGTGCGTGTGTGTGTGTGTTTGAGGGCACACGCACACATGTTTGTATGCAGCGCAGATAGCAGGTGGAAGAGCGGAGCTTCCTTCACATGTTGGTAGCTGCCTCAGCGTTCAAAGATTGGGCCCCGACGCACGCTTCACACCAAACACAACCTGCCAGGCGAAATGAAATTCCCATTATTTTTAATTAATCCCTAATTAAAATATATTACTCCACAGATTCCACAAATCTCTCTTAATATGCAAATGTGGCCAATTCAAGGATATTTACATATCATTAATTAAGGCAGGCACATTCTCTTAGTCTAATGAGCTGTGGCCTGGGTCTGCCAAGGAAAACTAAACGCTGGGCTCAGGAGTGAGTAAGCACAGCCACGGGGGGATGCCGGCTCTCTGTTGAGTCAGGACTATCAACCGTTAACGCCGGGGTGAAGTAGACAACAACAACTCTGCTAGGCTCACAGGAAAAATCCACCCCGAAACACTTTAACATCATTAAAAGCTGCTGCCGGCGACGTAGCTTGCATCTTTGCGCCCATTTGGCCGGGTGTTGCGTTTTTCTCATTCCTGAGGATCACCGGCCAAACGAAGAGGATGTGACATCACGCTGAGGTGTTTCCTGCACAGCTGCGAAGGAGTCTGATATGTTATCACTGTCACTACTGCTATTACTCCGCAGTGAAGGCAACAAGTTCATGCCCTCCTCTCTGGAGACTGTCGAAGCGACTTATGTGGCCAGAAGGAAGTCATGAAGTGAAACTAATGTAGACGAGGTGAGCTGAGGTTGAGCCCTTAACATCTACTTCTCCCCTGAAGCACCTTTAATTCGAGAAAAGTCATCTTATTCCACACTCTTTGACTGTGTCACATATATTCTGTATCAGTTTGTTCCAACTCTTAATTGAAGGTATATGATTACGGCTGCACTATTTACATTTTGGTGTCTTGTGCATCCTTTAATACACATTTCCCCAAATTCAGCCTGATACATTTGGTATCTTTGGGATCTCAGCTAGTATTGATAATAAAGTTCTGTGGATTTGAAGTGAGACCGGGGCACCGGCTGGTCAGCTGGTCAACAAATTACAAAATTATTTCACAAAATGCTGAAAATCGCAGATCGATAGTGACAGAACGTAATTACTCAAGTACTGTCCTGAGCTACCTCTGCGTCACTAGTATTTCAGTTTTATGCTACTTCATACTTCTACTACACTGCATTTCAGTGTGCATGTTTATTCCACTACATTTATTTGACAGCTATTTACTAGTTAAGATTTTAAAAACCTGTAACTAACATATAAATATAATGTACTGCTGTACAGTAGATCGGTGGTTCAAGACATGGGGGTTGGTACTCCTTCAGCGGGTCACCAGAAAAGATACTTCTCTAATCTTTGTTTATTTCTTGTGAAATACAGGACAGTTTTGCTTTTTTGGTTGCCAACACTTATTCAAATCAAACACAGTGAGTTGTTTAGAGGGAATAAAAAAATCACTCTTTAGTGGACCTGCATATGCAACATGTGCCAAGGGGTTGCTTCATTTCAAGGGTTACAAACCAAAAAAGGCTGGGAACAAATGCAGTGGATTAAACTCCCCAGCAGTATATAAAATAGATCAAATTAGCTCCAAATCGACCAGCTGCAACATTAAAATTCTGCTAACATATTAATCCATCAATAATAATCCAAAAAATAATACATTATAATACAACACTAACAGGGGCCATTCTGCATAATGAGTTTATTTATTTTATATTCTTTAAATGCATAGTAGTATTGGTACTTTTGCTTAAGTAAAGGATCTGAATATTACTTCCACTACTGCAAATTGATGTAACAGAGTGAACCTGATGGTGAATGCTTCTTTTAACTGTACTTTCAGTGTACATCACTGTATGAGTAACATTTTATTAACTGCAGTACCAGCTTCTGAATCATTAAAGTGAATACGTGGAGTGCATCCAACCATTTTTGCATAGTTGTTACATGGATCCTATCCATGAATATCATGTTGTATGAGGTGACTTGAAGGAGAGTGAGGAAATGAGGTGGGGTGAGATGTACCTTGTCCATCCCCTTGTTCTCCCCTTTTCCAGCTGCTCTAATTTGACACCTTGAGCATTGGAGGGGGGTCGGGTTAACTAGGTGGGGGAGTGCAAAGACACAGCGGAATTCATTAAGAATAGCAACCCCTCTCTCCCTTCAACCTCCCTCCAACGCTAATGACATCAGAGGTTAGCAGAGAGCAGAGAGATGGGAGGAGAGGAGCGAGGAGAAGAAGAAAGACAGAGGGAGAAACCAAGAGAGAGGATGGAGATGCATGAAATTAGAAATATTTAAAAAACAATTTTTTCAACGGCCACAAGTGACGCGGTGTGACGTGCTGCAGCTCGTACACGAGGCACTTTGACTGAACAATCTCACTGAGGCCTTGTTTCCCTGGTTTGGTCCGAGTGTATTTCTGCATCCTTTTAACATTCACAAGAAATGAAAGAGGTTTCAAAAACTGCCATTTTGCCTCTGACAGTCCTAATGCACTATGATGACATACCAACAACCGACTGCAAGACCTTCGAAAAACCCATTTATGCCACACTTTGTAGGTTGGATGGAGTGCAATCAGACCTTTTTCAACATTGTGATTACCACGTACTGGCACAGTAATCTGTGGCTGAGGAATTGGCTGGCTAATGGCAGTTTCACATCAGCCATCTATAGGGACCTTGCAGACAGGTAAAGTGGTAGTTGCAAGATATTGAAATGGCCAGTGCCACCTGGGATGAAAGGCCTTTAAAAAAAAGTATTAAGAACTTATTTTTTTTTCTCTCGAAGCAGCAGCACTGTGTGTAAGATGAGCAGCTTTATCTTTGCAGTCACTTAAAACATCAAACACCTTTCCCTCACAGCCACTCTGGAGCTGCTGCTTGATTTTTAGACCTGGAGGGAAAAAGATTGAGGGGCAAAATATGAAAAAAAAAATGTTTCTAAGCTGAGCTGAAATCCTTGCTGAAACACTGTCCTGAGACCTTTCAAATGCTCATTTCCATTTATCTACCAGTGACATTTTTCATGACATACTCTCTGGCAAACTATCTGACTCATAAATCCAATTCAAGCCTATTACTGAAGAACTTTTAAAGCTATCCTTCATTAATGTTAATGGGGTTTTTTAGTGGAGGCCAGTGGTGGTTAGGACTACATGGCTGCTTTCCCAAGCTTGTTTAACAGGCTCCAGACAGAGATGGATGCTTCTCGCAGTCCGATAGGCTCTCTGAGCCATCTATCACCCAGAGGACCCACCCACAGAGCTGGCGTTCCATAACAAAGGGCAGGCAGGAAAGCTCCTGATTGACAGCTTTATGTGTGCGGTGGCTAGTCAGACAGCAGAGAAGAGACATGGTATCTGTTTCTGGCCTCAGTGCTGGCCCCCTCTCTGAAAATGAGTTGTGAAGAACAGAACAAAATAATGAGTGAGCGGGGGAATCAATCAATATGCCGACATGCGAGATAAATGAGAGAATCAAACACACACAAAAAAACATCCCTAATGCTGCTGAGTAGGTACACAGCTAATCAGGCAAATGAAGCTGCCCGAGCAACGTAAACTGTGAATGGAGAGCAGTGTTAAGGCATAAACAGTTATTATCATAAAGATTATTACCCTTACACCTCCAGACTCACTAATTAGCGTGATAAACAGCCATATTCTGAAATGTATGGCTGGAGCGTGCAATAAAACCCTCTGCAACATGTAAATGCAGATACTGCACACACAAAGACACAAATAAAGGGATAACACACTGTTCTGCAGTCACTAAATTCCAGCTCAAAAACATTAAAATCTGCACAAACACATGTACGAGCACACACTGCTTTGCTGCCGCCACAGCTGTAATCATTTTACGAGTGGCCACAGTTCCTCTCAGGGCTGTATATATTCTTGAAATGCAGACAAAAAGGAAGAGAGGGGGGAAGGATGTTTCAGAAGAGACACACTAAATTTGGACAGTAAGTAGTATCACCCCGTCGGCGCGGTACACCGCACATTCGCAACGCCCCATTTAACCGCACACGGCGCTTCCCTCTACTGCCTTCATTTGCATACTTCAGCGGGGCCCTGACGGATGAAGACGGATGGGGCAAAATCAGCCTCACTGAAACAACTGTTTTATCAAGGTTAAACTATCCAAGAAGCTCTTAACCCCTGTGCCTTTATCACACTACAGCTCTCCCAATATCAATCTATCAATATGATCTTATCAGCAGGGAGGGGGCTGAAGACGCTCTTCATAAACTCAAGTAATAGGAACATAAAGGAATTTTATGTGTTTAGGGGAGGAGACTGCTAAACATGGTGCTGAAGGACATGTCCAATAAAACAGGCTACAAGGCGGTGCCAGCAAGCCAAATAAAATATAATAGAAGAAGAAGAAGAAGAGCTGCTCGCCTGGAGGGATGAGAGGCATGTGTGGAGTCACGGGGTCGCTGTTCAAATCTCATGAACGACTGGTGAAAGCATGAATAAGAAACACTAAAAGCCTAAGTCTAAAAGCAAGGCTCAAAGTGAACTTGAACAAGTACACACACACACACACGCTGCTCCAGTGAAGGTGCCTTTTATCTAAAAGCAAAAAACCCAACTGGGCATCTGCCATTTTTACAATAAGTGCGTGTAGCAGGGTGCTGCACGTGTGCTCAGTCAATCTTAATAAATAAAAGACAATAAATCAAGATTCCTCAGCGAAACTGTAACAGGATATCACCTGATGTACACAAGAAGAAAATGTATTTTTCAAAATAAAGTTGTTATTATAAGAATCTGAAACGATCCATGTATGTTCACTTATTGCTGCGTATTTAATTAGAATTTCCCTCCATTTGCTGAGGAGAAATAGATACATGTAGGATGTGTTTAATTAATCGTCCTCATGTCATGTGGTGTGGCTTAATGTAAGATGAGAGTTCTTGTCTTCTTACTGTAGTCTAAACTAACACACACAGCACAGTAAAAAGAGGAACGTCAGCTAATCGACTTCAACAGACTTCAGAGTGCAGACAACCTGGTAGTGCATGCTTATGTTTGTGTGCGTGTGTCGTGCTTGCATGCATACATGCCACATGTGGTTGTTGGTCAGTTACAGATGTTCGAATGTTGAGATTATAAAGAGAGCCCTTTACAAACAGCAACATTTCAACATTAAATTTCCATGTCGCAACTCTCACTTTTTCTTTGTCAGTGAGTTACTGTCTATTAACACAAATACAAACACACACAAACACATACTAAGTCACTGATTTACAGATTTACAGGGATTTCCATTAACAACAATGGACTCATAAAACAGCATAAAATAAAAATAAAAACAACATGAAAAATTGCTTTGGAGAGGATTCCTGCATTTTCCTTAATCTTGAAATAAAGTGTTTTGTTTCCATATTAATTTTGAAAATACCTAAAACCTCAGCACCAACAGAGCCTTCTCACAACACGATGCCATCCTGGGTAACAACACCACACAAACAACATAGAGAGCGAAACCTGACACCTCTCTGACACGAAGGCAACAGAAACTCTCACATTTTTGGTTCTAACTGACACTATACGTGTATCCTCCCACATGGATCCCAGAGACTTTTTAAGAAACAATGTCGCTCCTGTAATGACACACTATTACACAAAATGACAAACTGTTGATGAGCACATAAACCCACATGTATGCACAAGCCATAACAGCAAACTACCTCCTAACTTTTGATCTTTGAAGGGTAAAAACTCTGTTAGAAGTGGCTTGGTAATAAATGAACAGAAGTATATAATTTGCTGATTATGCTCAAGTAGAAAAAAGAAAATGACAGCAATTAACATAATTTCAGTTGGAGTTAACTGTCCAGAACTAACACCGCCAAAGGCAAGCTGGCAGACAGACGGCGGAGAGGAAACCCACAGCTTTCACTCTTTGGGTTGGGATACGGATATCTACAGTACAGGGAACCAGCAAGGAGGCATCACTGTCTTATCAATCCTCATTGCTGTTGCTGTGAAAATAGTTTACATATTTTACCTTGTTAGACGTCAGAATTGAGACTATACATTTCAAGGTTTGGTTAGTTTTCACACTGGAAAATATAATAGTCTGGTAATGAGACATTTAATATATACATAAAGTAGATTTTCCATAATTACAAGTCAAACCAGCTGGTGGTTGAGACACTGTTTCTGATGCAATTTCAGTTTAATGAGAACTTTCATGATGCAGGTCACAATAACATAAACTGATACAAGGATTCTTTCAAAACTTATTGATCTGCATTGGAAACAAGTGAAATTATCTCACCCTAATGGCACTTTTGACTGCACATTTTAGCAAACAAGAGGTGTTTTAATCCACATTATAGTGAGTTTTGTGGTTATTTTCTTGATCCACACATGCCGAGGGTTTCTTTTTTGCCCTGAAAGAGCCGACACTACTTCAGCAGCAGATTTAACGGCCCTTATCTGCCTCTCTGAGATGGTCTTTCCACTGCCAGGCAGCCAGGCCAAGTGCTGACCTCTGCTAACGCTCATGCTCTCGCCCTACTGTGCTAAATGCTACCTGTGGTGTCACATCTGCCCCGGGAAGTGATCCAAAACTGCAGCACCCCGTGTCTCTATAGGCCCCACGGAATCAGCAGCAACAATCCCGAGAGACTGCCTGCCTGCCTATTTCTGCCCCTCCAACACACACTCTGACACAAGCGCAGAAATAGTAGATACCACACACTGCACTGAAGATTGCCAGCATGAGGCTGTTTGATTTTGCAGCCACAAAAACAACTCTTTGTGTGGCTAAATTTATCATCGCTCTCCGCCACAGTATTTGTGTCTTTCTCTACAGTTCAATATCTCTTCTCTCTTTTTCTCTCCGAGGGTGTGTGTGTGTGTGTGTGTGTGTGTGCATTGTTCTTTGTCTGCGCCTTTCCTTCCAGTGAAGGTGCCGAGGTTACCAAGGCTCATCTGTGGCCCCTTTGTCTCTCACGGCAACAGCAAGGTTTATTAACATAAATTAGAATAGCTCACCGAGAGAGTACCTTGTCGCTATGCGTTACCCACGGCAACCTCTCCTCCACTCTCAATCCACCTGAGCGTGTGTGTGTGTCTGTGCATGTGTGTGTTTGTGTGTGAAATAAAGAAAGAGAGAGAGCGAGAGAGTGAGAGAGAGCACACTCCCCTGCATCTAAATGTGAAACTACTCTGAAACGAGGGAGACACATCCACACCCATCTCTCCCCTGTCCTGATTAAAATAAATGGTGCTATCTGCACTGCATGACTCACTACACCATGGCATTACTATCAGTAATTGAAACATCCAATCACTACTGAGCCATCAGCCTCACTGCTCTTCCCCATCTGACTTTGTGGCACCTGATTGAACACCCCACTGTATGGGAAGTAATACAGGATATGCCTACGAGTTTATATGAAGAAATGCTGAGGGGAGAGGAGCAAAAATACTGCATCAACAAGGGTGCAATTCATGTTTTTTTTTGCGTGATATATGCGTCTGAATGTGTCTGCGTGTACGGGATATATTCAAATGTGTGTGTGCGTGTGTGTGTGTCCCACACAACATCCTAGGGAGAGTCGGGTAACGTCATTGATTGGTGTTGATTCCATCTGGGCAGCGAGCAGCGACTGACAGTGGATCTAAGCCGCTGCGAAAGGCAACCATTAATCTTGGTCCTGTTTAAGCAGCATGTATTAATTTATGTCATTTTTACTAAGTCAGCCAGGGAAGAGCGCTTGCCATTTTATGTTTGACTGTTCATCGAAGTCGTGGGGGTGTGGGGGGGGGGGTTCCTTTGTACAACCCCAGCATGCTGCCAACATGCCACTTACATCATAGTGGCAGGGTGCCAGAGAAATGAGATCCCACACCTCAAATTAAAGGTTATCAACTGCCAGGGCAACCACCTCCATCAAAGTGTCCAAGAAAATCTGAATGTATAAGTCACATTTATGATATAAGAAAGGGTCTGTCTCTTCAGTCAACCAGAGGGGGGAAAAAAGGTAACGTGTGCATGTAGCCAAACAGATGTAATGCTATGAAAAATGAAAAACTAAACAGAGTAACACAGAGGTAGTTGGAGTACACAGTTGGAGCCCCATGAACATATCAGTAATAAGATCTGCAGGTGTTTCAATGCCAACAATATGAGGATATACGCGTCCACCGGTCCTACTGCGTGAGGCAATTCCACGAGACTGTGGAAAATCCAATCAAATCCAAACAGCACCAATAAGAAAAACAATGGCTGAGGCAATTGCAACTGCAATAATGTCACCAGAGCTGTTTTGTAGACACTAAAAGCTGCTCCAGAGACAAACATCTGATAAAAAAGAAACTCCACTCCGCCATAGAGCAAATTTCCTCTCTAAAGCAATTTTATATTCGATAAGTGGGAAGGCATTCTTAGCGTAATGGATCTGAATATGATCTCTGTCAGAAAACTAAGAACACAGCCTTGTATAAAAGCCCGGTTTGCAGAATGGACAGCACTGCTGCATCAGATAACCAGATTGAGGAGTTCAGGAAACAAACTATAGATAGAGATGCAAAGCATTCATATTTCTGATGAATAGGTGAAGTGAGAGATCTCTGTTCCTCTGCCCTTCTTGCTGTTTGCATGAAGGTGAAACGTGAAGAAAAATGTGTGCGGAGGGAAAAATAGTTACCTGAACCATTAAACAGACATGGACACACACACACTTACTCGCATGCATGTAAAGACACCAAACTCAGCTGAAACGCAAACTTGGATTTTTCGTTTGTTTAAAGGCTGAAGGAGACAGAAGAAAGCTGCTACATCTGCCAAAAAACACAAGCAAAAACAAACACAAGACACACCTAGCGACCTAGCTATGCACTCAACACACACACACACACACACACACACACACACACACACACACACAC
>NTHP01000010.1:1890422-1929830 GCA_003416845.1 Oplegnathus fasciatus | reverse complement strand
ACACACACACACACACACACACACACACACACTCCCTCGCCATACATCGACACACAGAATATGACCATTCTACAGCCAGATCTGTTATCACGGCTAATTACTACTCCCACCTCAGATATACAGGGCTGTAATTAGCCTCTTAAAACATGATTAACATGTCTCAATTAAGCCAGTCAACATTTGCATAATATATTAGCTGTCCTAATTGCGAGTGAGTTTATATCAGAGGACAGGGAACAGCAAAAATACTCGCTGTTGCTTCTGAAGCGCACTGATAATGTGGTGAATATAAATATGAATATAGAGGAAATGTCAGTGGGTAAAATGGAATCCAGTCTGTTTATGTTTGACATAACTCACTTTAAAAGCAAAGATAAACTTACAATCAGCACATCGCTGCTCAGACTACTTATAAAAATATATTACATGTTTGTTATTATTCACTTAGAGGAACGTTTCTGGTAAGCGGAGGAAGAAGTTTGCTATAAACTCGCAAATCAAAGCCCGGCAACATTTTCTCGGGAAAACTTCGCACCCGTTTTGAAGTTATTTATTTGAAGTCATTTATGGGAGAACAGACAGAGTCCTGTTCGGCCTTATTTCCGTGGAAACTAAAACATGGGGGGATAAACTGCTGCTTCGGCACTTCCAAGCCAGGGACAGATATACAGTCTCCCAGCTAGCGCGGGGAAACCAAGGACATAGCCATTAGTTTCAGGACAGCGCCACATTGGAGACTAATGCCTCCATCTGTCACTGGAGATGAGAGGAGAGTAACAAAGAGAGGCAACACTAACCCCTGAACTCATCATGGACAGCCATGTCAATTAAATACTGAAAAACAGGAGCACTGGGAGCCATAGTGACCAGTCTATCCACTGCTTCATGGGAGCTCAACCAGTACCTCCACCAACGTTTAATGTTAATGTCACACAAAATGCCATAAATAGTCATTTGACATTTTATCGCCATGCACTTTCACATTTATTTCAAGCCTACCAACCAGAGCTGATTAATGGATTAGTTAGCTGTCAGAAAACGAATCTGCAACTATTTTAATAATCGATTCATTGTTGTAATCATTTTTACTAAGCAAAATGCCAAACTTTTCTTGTTTCCAGTATCTCCAGTGTGAGGATCTGCTGTTTTTCTCAGTTTCGTATCATTGTAAATTCAATATCTTTGCGTTTCAGACTGCTGGTCAGACAAAACAAGACATTCAGAGACGTCATTTTGGCCATTTTGTCACTATTTTTCAAGATTATAGACTGAACGATTACTCATTCAAACAAGAAAGTAATCGTCAGACTAATCAATGATGAAAATAATTGTTAGTTGCAGCCCTACTACTGTACCAACACAGCACTTACCCAAAGACTCATCTTTGCGCTTATGATGAAAACTACTTAAAAAGTGACCAGATCAACACCACTGTGCATATCTAAAATGTGTGTACAAGTCTAATTAGCAGTGCAAGCTCGGGGGGGCTGCAGTTAGCGGGATCGACTGATTCAGCAGGTCTCCAGCTTTGATAAGTTCAAGCGGTGTAATGCATTATCCGTCTGATCACATTAGTCATGCAGGAGCTCTCCATCTGACCCGAGCCTGCGAGGGGGTAATGTGAAGCTGCTGACACAGAGCGGCCTGACGAAACAGTCCCAGGCCCACAGATAGAGAGACACAGAGAGGGAGAGAGAGAGAGAGAAAGAGAGAGGGAGAGTAGGCCTGAAATCTGACACCCAGAAACACTGACTTGGTGTCTGGCTTCTCTTACTTAGTCAACCTGTACGTGCCAGCTTCCCTCGCCGTAATGGTTCCACACAAACAAAGACGCTCTCCAACTCTCTTCACAGGATGTGAAGCAAGAACAGGAAAACAAATTCTAAGTGCTTGCAGGAACTGTAGAAACAATGATGATAGTTTGAAAAAAAAAAAGAAAAAAGAAAAGTCAAGAGGGGCCAGCAGTCAGGGCAAACATTTACATGAAATACAACACTGGCGGCCAAAAGGAACGTCTGTAAGAGGTAACACAAGCCTCCACCGTTGGTTTTCCATAACCCAGCATGCGAACCTGAGCTTGTTTAAGCTTGCTAAATACTCTCCCGCCGTGACACGAGCCTGACCCCGGCACAAATATACAGGGAGCGGGGTGGGGTGGGGTCATCGGTTAAGGCCTGCTCTGTCCGCTATTGGCATGCGCTCCCGCCTTGTTTGTCAGCTGCTTGCCAATGGACACCTCGCTGCTGCAATGTCCCATATTGCTGCTGTCAACACTCACGCGCCACTGATACGCCACGAAGAGGAGGTACACGCAGCACATGTGAACGACTACATGCAACACATGATATACGATCTAAAGAAATGCTTCCTCCCCTCAGCGAAAGGTCGAGGAGAAGGGCTGCTTCAAATCTGAGCCGCCGCACTCATCTCCTCCTGCCCGCACTTCTTCTGAAAAGACACTCTGACTGCAACAATGTAAAAAGCACAGAGAAGCTGACTCTTTATAAAGAATATAAAAAAGACCTGACAAATTACAGGCTGTACTCCGCTCGCATACACTGCACTCAGCACATTTGGCTGTAAATGCCATGGTGAAGGTTTGAGTCATTTTCTCTGTCACTGCAGTGAAAGGATTTTCAGTTTCGCCTGCACAAACCTCCTATGGGCGAAGATGAGCCGCAGCTCAGCTCTTCAAACGCAGACAGGGAGGACACAGTGAGGCAGCCATTAAGTCTTGATTCTCTCATAAATTGTTCGGGGTTATTTTTAACTTTTAAATGCTTTTCTGTCCTCATAAAAACAATGCAGTTATTTAGCTCGTTGATTTGCGGTTAGAAGCATGTTTTTCGACCACACTTTCAGTAAAAATAACTGATGCAATACATTAAAAAAAGATATAAAAATATAAACTATGTTGAATTATGTTCATTTCCAAACTTGGTCCTGAACAGAGGGAAGGAGAATTTGCAGGCTGAGGGGAGCCTCTCTCTCGTCAGAAGCTCTGTGAAATCCCGGTTGCCAAGAACGGTGGGAAGAGAGGAGAGGCAGGGGGAAAAGCCAGGAAAAGGTCCAAGTCACTTTGTTCTTCTTTTTGGAAACGAACTCTAGTTGAACCCAGGGAGACGCCAGACAGTTTACAAAGAGCCAGGCATTACTCTCTCACTTTTCCAAGCCTTGCAATTTAGAAACAGGGCCCCAACCTACTATAGCTTCCTCCTCACAGACCGCACTCTTTAACCTTTGTAAATCTGGTGAAAATCCCAAAGTGTCCGCTGGTCCCTTCTACTTTTTTGTTTTGTTTTGTTTGAAATACCCCGTGCCAAACTCTTACTCATGAGAATGAAATGTCGGTGAATAACAGCTCATGTAAAATTAAGGAAAATGGTATTGCCTCCATACCAGCCCTGTGTTTATTTTCAGCTGTAATGGCTGCGAATGCAACACCACCAGGCGAAGTGACAAGGCTCTCTCAATAACCACAAAGACAGCTTCAAAGTTGTGTTCACAGATAAGGTTATATTGGATATTTTGTTTTATTTCCTCCCTTGCAAAGCCGCCTCTTAAACGGCGCTCTGCCACATCCCTCAGAGGATATCCACGGGCTTTCATCATGTGAGCCGCTCTTCTTCTAATCTGCTGTTAAGTGAGTAATAATTCACACATTCCTTTTCATGACTTTGACCCTCGTTGCAAACATAAACAGAAAACCCCTCTGACCCGCCTCTGCATTTAAAACAGCTTACTTCGGCCAAGGAAAACAGACAGAGAGGGGTGAGAGAGCCCAGCCCTGTAAAAGGCCCAAATGTCGGCATGAAAACACTCCAGTCCAATGACAGCACCTCATCTGGGGCCACTGCTGTTCACATGCGCGGCGTGTGACGTTTGTCGGAGAAAACATGTCATAAATCATAAAAAAAAATATTTTTTATGCCAGATAAATTTACAGTGGCTTAAGAGAGGAATGCCACGATGTTCATGACATGTGCTTTGTACAATTAAATCTTCTTTTTTTTTTTAAAAACCTTAATAAAAGAAAGATTTTGAAAAATAGAGAAAAGAAGTGATGCTAAGATACTAGCAATACACGATTAGACCCTAAAATGGACAATATTCTCATCAGTATTTGTGGTAAACAAGCCAAAATAACAAAAATCCAGCAAACAAAAGGAAACTATAAAACAGAACGTACCTGTTTTCTCCTTTATTTCACACAAGACGTTGAAGAGAGCAGGTTTCATTCTGTGGCAGTTCAGTGCATGTTTCCTAAAAAGAGGACAGGACACCACTTTCCACATCAATATTCAAACAAGTGGCAACAGCAACACAGCCACTTAAAAGAGTGGGGGCATTCTCAAATCACAGAATAGCATCATGAAGATTCAGTTTTCCCCAGATGTGCCTGCTTGTTCTACTGATTTATAAAACACGCAGGAGCCAAAGCGAAGAAAATGATATTTACGCTGAATTGTCACATAAATACACAATGAGAGACTTAAAACTTGTGGAAAAAACACATTTTTCTAATATTCAACAAAACCCAGCCAGTTCCACTCCAACTGTGACATGCCTCACATGCATTTAGCATAACATTTCTGATTATTGTTGATGGTGAAATAGGTCAAAACTAAAGGAGAGGATCTGCAACATGTTATTATAGCACAGGATTACAATGTTAAGCTCCTTTGTAACGAGGTAGAAGTGCCTGAGAAAACTGGACTGGCAACTGCTCCACAGTTTAAAAAAAAAACACACCTCTCAACAGATAATCTTAATCTACATTAATCATACAATAATTAATAGTTTGGATAAAAATGATTCACTCAAAAGTTGTTTTAAATAATCAAATCTGAAGTTTTTTTACGGTCTTTTTTCCGCTTTCGCGCAGTCACGGCACTTCAGTGGGCGTAATTGCTTTCATTTAGAGGCAGTCTTGATACAAACCACAGTGTTATTATCTCCCCCTCCATCCCTAATAACACTGCCTAATATCTCCGCTCCCCGATTAATAATACAAGTGTTTTCCGTGCAGCCTCACCTCGCCTGTGCCTCGTCTAAGCTTTGGTCTGTGATGGTCATTATTTGCTGTAATATGTCTCCGATGTCCTGCTTTCTTCCATCTCCGTCCGTCCCCGCCGTGCCATCCTGCATATGCTGCGCCAGGCCGGGGTGTCCGGCCATGCCTACCCCGTGGGAGTGCATCAACCGCGGCTGCTCGTCCATCCTTGACCACGGTCCCCGCTGCCTCGCCTCCAACTTTTAAATTTTAATATCAAGAGAGCCGGGTTGGGGGGTGGGGGGGGTGGGGGGTTGGAAAAAAAAGAAGGGGAAAATATCCTCGGAAATTCCTCTGGATTCCTCTGCGTCTCTCTCACCCCCCGACACTCCTCCTTTTTCCTTGGTAAGATTTTCTGGATTTGGGAGGAGGGAGACTGACAAACCCTCTCTCTCTCTCTGCTCTCTCTCTCTCTCTCTCGGTGTCTCTCCCAGCTGGTTTAGGTGAAATCTGATCTGAATCGCTGCTTTTGGCTTTGGCCACTCCTGCACCGCTACTGTAGGGAAGGAAAAAAAAAAACAGGATTGAACATTAAAGGCTCCTAATCTGATTAAAAGTGGAGCGCGTTGAGCTCCTCTTATGAAACCTCCGATGTGCTCGAGAGCTTGATGCGCTAAAACGCGCTAAAGACTCAACTTGCCTGTGAAGGTTTTGGATACAAAGTAACCACCAACTGTTATTGTTTCGCTTATGTCTGGTAACTGACTCATAATCAGAGTATGGATGAGAAGCCTCCGCCCCTCGAGCCACGATTGGAGTAGGAGGCGCGCGCAAGTCCCACCTCGGTCCTCTCCGAAAACGTCAATCATCCTCCTCGGGAAGGTGGGACACTGTAATAAACATAAAGAGATGTGACCGGACCGGGTGGCCACACGGTGATGGATAGAGAGTGAATATGTAGCCTAATAAATAATTGTGAGTGGCAGTGAAGCTCTGACCCAACAGGACAGCATGGTGGTGCTTGGAAAAGACACCCTGTCACCCAGACTATATATTTTACTGCTGAATATTTACATCCATGTAATCAGTCACGGGAATAATAAATCAGGATGAATTTATTGGAACGTGCAGCAGTTTGTGGGAAGCACTTTTACAAGCCTCGTGCTGGAACGCAGCACCACAACAGTTGTTATAGTCTCAGGTCTAACCTGCCTTGTGTTTAAACATCCTGACACTGCCTGCATCAAACATGTAGTGTTTGTGACTGCTGTTAGAGCCACAAGGATTAGTCCAGTAATTGATTTGTTAATTGACAGAAAATTAATTTGCAACTATTGTGATAATTGATTAATTAAAGGGGAACGGCACTGATTTTACACATTAACGTCTGTTTACGGGTGTTTGGGAGTATTGCTGTATATGTTAATAAAGTTGTAGAAAGCCTTTTGTGGCTCCAGAGGGAGCTGGGTGAAATCTGATAAGTTGCCTCAAGTGATGTCACTTGAGTCAGCATCAGTTGGGGCTGAAGACTACAAGTTTGAAAATGAAAAATAATATATGTTGTGGAGTCAGACAGAAGTGAGACCTCTGTAGCTGCCCCTCATCTCTGCTTGAGGCTACATTAGCTGCTAAAGCATAACACACCCGAATCTCCGACCAAATTGTTGGCGGTAGTGTTGCATTGTGGGCAATGTAGGCGGCAGGCTTTGACGAAGGAAGAAGAATGTGTGGAATAAAAAAAGAGGATATCTCTGGTTCTGCTGCAGAGATTTAATCTTAACCTCGAGTCCTACATTGTTATTGGAGTGCAATGTTAAATCGGTGGAGTTCTTTTAATCGTTTTAAGCAAAAAATGTCAAAAATTCACCCGTTCCAGCTGATCAAATGTGAATATATGGCATTAAAAAGAATATTTAGTTTGTTTTTTTGACTGCTGGTCTGTCAAAACAAGCTAAATATGTCAGCTAGGGCTTTGGGAAATTGTCACAGGCAATTTTCTGACATTTTATAGACCAAACAATGAATCAATTCATTGAGAAAATAGCCGGCAGATTAATCAATAATGAAAATAATTGTTAGTTGCAGCTCTAACTCAAACCTGTATTTAAAAAGCTTACCACTCTTTGCATCAAACATGTAATATTTGTTATTTTATGCCAATTATCTCCCATCAACAGCTAAAAATATACATTATAATATGGGTACGCTGCAGTTCTGTGCATCAGAGTCTGGTCTGTGCTATATCCAAATGCCTCCTTCCCTTCTTTTACTGGCCGGACAGAAATCGATCAGTCAGTTTTCTCATTACGTGCTGAATAGGGAGGTAGGGCAGTAATTGTCACAAGGGGCAGGGTGAGGTTGAGGGTAGTGGTGGTGATAATGTCTGACACTCAGGAGCTGCAAGACTGCACAGCACAGCCCTGAGATGGAAGTCTGCAGTCCAACGGCCATTCTGCTTGATTCTATTCCCTATTTAACAGGGTCATAATGACGGGGGATTATCTTTGTGTTGTAGACCTTACAAAGGAGATGGTGGCTCAGTTGTAAACATGCATACTCTAAAACGTGAAGAAATGTTCAGCAGACGTGACAAATATCAAGTTTTTCTTATATTTTTGACCCATTCATCTAGAAAACAGTGAATATTAAACCACACTTTGATGGTTCTTCAAGCCCCGATCCATACCTCCCACACATCAGTCTTCTTAGGTCTGATTTAAAAATCAAAGGCTGCATTGATTAGTGTGAAATATGATCTAAAGAGCTCATTCTTTTTGCTCTAAATTCAAATTTATTCCACTGTAAGCCAACAGACAGAAATGACCTTACTGCTTGTGGATGCTTTCGGGAAAGTAAACTCCGAATAGAATAAATAAGACCTTGTTTGTGGCTCTGATTGCTGTATTTCAGAAAAAAGCAGAATTTGCAGCCTTAATGAAAGAGGGGGGAAAAAATCATCTGACATTGCATATTTTCCCTCCATTAAAACCAAATGTGTTGTTGCAGCATTAATAATCCCACAAAAAAAAGAATAAGTGGGATTTGATTATAATTGCAAATGAATTTTGATGTAAAAATATTCTTATAAATAGTAGATGTTTTTCTCCAGAAGTTGCAGAGTTGTTTTTCAGAGACTGAAAATGTTAATGCCAAGCATGTCGGTATTCCCAACAGAAATGTGAACTAGTTGAATTTGTTGAGTTGTGTTGTGTTTACCATCATCCAGCAAGGCTGCGCTGATGAATATGGAACAAGACAGAATGTACCATAGATTATAATACATTTGTGATTGGAAAATGGCAGGTTTTGTCTCATTTTTTCACGTGTCACCTAAACTAAAATAATGTCTCACATAATGTGTTTGGATGGTGTCCAACGAATATGAAGACAGGCTGTATATAGATATACATATTTGGTAACACTTCATTTTAACCCCCTACCTAATTTAACATTTGATAAATGGTTTATAACACACTTTAATCTGGTTGTAACCAAATATAAGGACATTTTAAGCTCAGATTATTTAGTTACATTTATTTTTATGTGTTAATGTGTTTGTCAACTATTAATGCTTGATAACACTGTATATTGTAGCTGTACAAAGGCTTTTTTTTTTTACTTTCCACTTGTACAAATCATTCACAAGCGATTTTAAATATATAATTACAGCTATGTTATGCTATCAAGCATGCTTTAACTGTTTATGCTTTATAAGAAGATAGTTGTTGACAAATACATAAATAAACACTTAAAATGTGCTTATATCTGCTTACAACAACATTATACTGGGTTATAAACCATTTATTATGTGTTCATAAACGGCTTATAAATGTTACATTGTGGATTTAAAATACAGTGTCACCAGATATCTTATAATCAAACCATGCAAACCAAACCTCAATATTTCAAGCCTCATAACAAACCCATGCTGACTCCACAGCGCATGCTCTCCTATCTGGACCAGGGTCAAACAACTCCTCCCAGAGAGAGCTGCAGGTCAGAGCAGGGTAAGTTATGTATGAGCTAGGAACACACCGAGGGAGAAAGCAGCAACTGCATGGCACATCTCTCCAGGAAGTAACCTTGATGAAAAATTCAGTTGTTTGCAGCTCCTGGTGTCCCTCAGGCATGAATAAAGTGAGGCCCAGACAGAGAGAAAAGACCTGGGCTCAGCTTGAAACTACTCACCGACCCACTGCTGGGGAGCACACACATCGGCTAGCATTAGGAGATGGGCACGAATTAAACTTTAATCGCACCTCAAATAGATTAAGCGACAGGAGCCGAGTCAGCGTTTCCAAGCCCTTGCTCTGCCTCTGTTGACCATCCTCCTTTGAACTCCTGCTAAATTAAATACCCACAAGTCCCAGTTTCTTTGCACCTCAGATTAGCTTTTAAGCAAAAGAGGTACTTGAAACGAATCTGAGGTAGAAAGCAAAACCTGCACAGCTGCCAGGTCATTAATGCGATTATATATAAATCATCTCATTAAAGGGTTGCTCCAGAGATTTAGTATTGCACTTCCATAAAGGGGAGGAGTTGCGAGAGACATATTCATTGATAAAAGTGATGCAGCAGAAGTCGAGATATCCTTTTACTCCTATATACTTTTATTCTTTAGTGTGGGTCAAAGTCCAAATCTGCTGAATCCGACGATAAACCCTGTTCACTGTCACAGTAGGTAAAATACAGGTGAAAATAAGAATAAATGAATGATGGCTGAATTCCATTTAGCTGCTTCAGTTTCAGGGTCCTGGTATTGTGCAGCTCACCATGGACGTATTAAGAAAACTGGATTCTGCGCTCCAGTCATTCCTATGAAAGTTGTTCACTGGGTGCATACGTCCAAAAGTATTTCAGGCTTCCACAGGCCACCATTTCTAGTCCTTCTGAGTCCATCTTGGCTCCCTGCTCACAGGAATGTTATAAAATAATTCAATGATAACATTTTTTAGACATTTTATTAAAATGAATGGATCAAGTTCTGATAATAAAGAAAATAATTTCAGGATGTTTGCGATGATCAGAAAAATGTATTCATTGTTTTACAGCCGTTCCTTTTGTAATAAATTGTTAATGGGAAATATTTTTTGGGCCAATGTGAGCACGAGTATGACCACTATGCCAAAATCGCCTCACAGCCAAGCGTCGTTCCCGCGGTCTTCATGCTGGCTCACTGTCACACCGTCCTGGCTTACTGGGACACTTGAATAGAACCGAGCCATCATCATTGTTTATACGTAGTAACACCTGAGCTTTTCCTACCATGACAAGTCAAAATGTCTACTGTGAAAAAAGCCTATTTCCATAATGAAACTCTAAAGCATCTTTCCCTGCATGGTCGAAAGCCTGCAGTTTATATTGCAGGCTTTCTGCTAAAAATTGGAAGACACCATCAGGGTTATTTTCTCAAATTTTAGAAAGCTCTCTTAACAGCTACAGAAAACATTATACAACTGTTTTCACAGGATGAGTAGTACTCCTCATGATGAATAAATTGAATCTTTATGTGTAGTAGTGTACCTTTAATTTAGTTCTGGCAATGACCATGATGACGTTTTGGTATGTAGGATTTAGTGGCATCTAGCGGTGAGGTTGCAGATTGCGATCAACTGAATACCCCTCCCCTCACTTGTCCCTTTCCAAGCGTGAAGGAGAACCTATGGTGGCTGCCACTTAAAAACGCGAATGCCCTCTCTTGAGCCAGTGTTTGGTTTGTCTGCTCTGGGCTACTGTCGAAACATGGCGGTGCAACATGGCGAGCTCCATGGAAGAGGACCTGCTCCCTATGTAGATATGAAGGACTCATTCTAAGCTAACGAAAATGCAACGATTCTCAGTTTCAGGCGATTATACACTAATGAAAACATAATTATGAATATTATATTCCATTTCTGCCAATGGATCCCCCTAAATCCTACACACTGGTCCTTTAAATAAGATATTTTTTTCTTAAAAACAGGTGAACTAATGTTGTGGGAAATTACATTTTAGGGCTCAGGAATAGTCTGGTTAAGATGGAGATTTTATGCGGTGTTTCCTTGTTAGTTTTGAGCAAACAGATTCCTGCTTTTAACCCTGCAGGATTCGCCTGTATCTTGTAGCTAATGATCATTTTTAGTGTGGAGGAGCTGGATGTGTCTTTGTGCAGCTGAGGCTGGGTCAGGGTGAAGGATGACTGATATGAAGGGGTTGACCTGTCACATAGCATTTGACTTACTATCCTTGGAACAGGATAAAAGGGAAGCCAAATGTCAAGTGATACAAGTGACGCATCCTCACACACACATATACACACAGAGAGAGGGGTTGAGGAGATGAATGTTTTATAATAAAACCGAAAACCCACCAGCCATTCTGTGGATGGCATGTAAAAACAGTAAGCTTATCATTTTCATGAAAATAATAGTCACCGGTGGCACTCGCAGTGTGTGTCAGCCACAGGATTTCCATGCCCTTTTCTATGAGTGTGTCTGTTCTTGCTGTAGGGCCCCTGTAAGCCCTTGGACCTCTTGGCAAAGCGTGGGTTGTGCCTGGTGGGGGGAGATGTGACGGATGCCGGAGCCTCGGAGCCCGCTAGCTGCTCTGTGAATTTTCCCAGACTCATTTGCATTCATAAAGAGCCTACTCCTTGTCACAGAGTGTTTTCTTTTTTAGTCTGCCTCCAAAAATCCTGTGCGACTCCTGGTGGGAGTGCGCCGGGAAAATCCGACTGTCAAAGACGACAAGACGAATGAATCCCTGTGTCAGACAAGTGTGGCTTCGACGATGACAGATGGAGGAGAGCTGTCCCTCCGTCGATCCGCAGGCTTCATTTTGGAATAAATAAATCTGAATTTCACCCCCTCCCATAATTACAAGTGTTGCTTTATTTGACAGCTCTCTGTGTTTGTTGATGGGAGTGTGTCTGTTGATGGGAGTGTGTGTGTGGTGGGTGGTGGCACTGACCAGGTGACAGCTTGATTTAATTCCACATGGGAGGGACTGTGGTGTGGTGCAGTGGTTTTCAATTCAGACTCCTCATTCTAGCGTTTTAATCAAGCAGCGATGTACACCTGGAACAGTAGGTGAATGTAAACATGCAATTCAATGCAATTCATTTGACCTCTCCTCACACATCTGCCCTGTTGAAGTGTCCTTGAGCAAAATGCTGCATCCCTTCCACCATTAGGGAAGTTGTTCTGTATGCAGCCCTGCACTCTGACCTCTCGTGGAAGAAGGGCAGGGACATCACAAGGAATTCTGCGGCCCCTGAAGGAATATTACTCTGGGTCCCTCTTCTTTACTACATGAATCCCAGTGGAGAGTTTGTGTATTTCCAGCTGTGGTTCCCTGGAGTCATCACCACCATTCACCTCACCCTCACCGCTTTTATAGCGCTGCTTTTGGCCACAACAGGCAGCTATTTACAGCGAAAAAGTTCTAAAAACCCACTGTACTCTACCTGCTCAGCACCAAATGGCGGACAGACACAGTTAGCAATAAACTGTCCAATATTTCCCTCAGGAGTTGGTAGAGACCAAACACAGAGCTAAAAGAGAGTAAATATTGGACTTATGTTCATCAGGTGGACACAAACATGACTCCAAATGAATGATAATGTTGCACCATAACTGCTGGATGTGACAATAAGCAACTGTTTGTTAACACAACTTGTTTCTGCTGACCCCAAAAACATCAGTTATCGCAGGTTTAAAGACACAATGACACTTGATCGTTAACTCGTTGGTCTAGTAGCTAGCAGAGTGATGTCATGCAACAGAGGTGTGTGTTTGGATCTCAGTCGGCAAACATTTTGTTTACATTTCCAAAATAGTGTGATCAAGCTCTAATTTATTCATTCCTCCCCACATCTTTCTCCGCCAACAGTTTGTATTTGTCCTCAAAGCCACGCCTCCTTCTGAGTGATCCAATCAAATCTGAAGGATTTCATTTAAAATCGCTCTCATAACTATATTTCTCTCATTTATTCAATTTCACTCGGAAATACGTGATGTTACAGAAGATAAAAATGCTCTAACTAATGTTAAGTGACATTAAACTTATTACCCAGTGT
The DNA here is from genome assembly GCA_003416845.1 of Oplegnathus fasciatus. Lineage (NCBI taxonomy): Eukaryota > Metazoa > Chordata > Actinopteri > Centrarchiformes > Oplegnathidae > Oplegnathus > Oplegnathus fasciatus. Next base: position 1,916,781 of record NTHP01000010.1, on the reverse strand, counting down.
TCTGTTTTGCACGTAGTATGTTTGGTTTTTATGTAATTGTATTGAGTTTGGTGTGATGGCGATATTGCTTAAATGGGTGGAGTTTAGTATCATTAACTGTGTTATATACTGCATATAGTGTACTGTAAGTGTAATTTGTTGAACTTACCCCAAGAAGAGTAGTTGTTGCCGGGGTAATTACTGATGGGTATCTAAATAAACAACCAACTATAAATGTTACGAGTTTACACCAGTTACAGTACTGTTAGAATAAGAATAAATGGATGAAAGATTGAATAATTAAATAAAATGCCCCGAATTGATACCTAATTTTTATTTTCTTCTAAAAAACGAAACGACTGGACAATGAACTGCTGCTACTGGAGGACCCGAAACATTAATTTCACTGATTGTTTTATGTAAAAATGAAAAAAAAAAAGCTGTAAAGGCTTTGAAGAGCTTGTCGTTTTTCCACAGAACAGCAGAAAACAACAGAGCAAGTTGAATGTGAGCGAGACAGATTCCCTAAACCTCAAAGAACACGGTGCAAGTGGAGGATGATAAAAAAGGAGAACATCTGGTGAGCCGAGCACAGTGCCAGGACAAGACAAAGCCATGTGTCTGGCAAACACATACCTACTACACACATACCTAAACACACACACATGCACACACACACCCAAACATTTATTCATGCATGCACACTCAAACCCGCCTGCCCCCGAACTTGCAAACAAGCAAAAAAAAAATCCCCCCTACACACACACACACACTTCCAATCACACACATACATGCACGTTACATTCATTGTGCCGGCGCTCACGCACAGCAGGGTGCAGTTAGGGAGAAAGAAAAAAGAAAAGGCAAAAGTAGGATGTGATTGGAGAGTCCACTGTTCAGACAAGACTAATCTGCATACTCAGAGGCTTAGAAGTGAATATGCATGAGGGAATAAAACGATATGCCTTCAAGCAGACCACCCGCTCTCTTTGGATTACTGTACCCACCTCCGAGCCTTTTATCTTCTTGTTGGCATGCAATCAAGCTGATTTAGTGTGCAGTGGCTGATGGATTCACACAATGGATTGGACTTTAAGAGATGTTAACCTGTTGAGAAAGAAAAAAACACTGTCACCAAAGCAAAAGGAAAATTTTGGAAAGGATTTATGTTTATAATTTCACCAAAATATGCACCACAATTATCCTAGAAGGTGTTTTTTTGCGCACATTTTTCAGGCCTGATGTGGTTAACTGGAAGAAGAACCAACTGAACACAGAGAAGCAAAACAGAGAGAGAGTGAATATTTGGAAGAACTGCGCAGTATTAGACACATAGCTCTGATGAGCCATCAAATATTGAAGAAATGTCTGCTGGAACCATGAATTCATATTTCAGACAGACTTCCTCTAAGACTGTCCTCGCCAATGAATGAATATTTCATTTCAGAAAATAGAGTGGCCCTGAAAGGCACCATTACCAAACCCTAATGTCAGGGGGAAAACATTCTCCACATTTAGTTGAAAGTTAGGGTGAAATGATAAGAGCCGTCCATGCGTAACACAATCTGATGGGGTAATGCATTGGCATCACATTAGCATGACTGTGTTTGACTGCATGGCATCGTGTGTGTGTGTGTGTGTAGGTTTTCCCAAATGACTCAAATGAAAAACTGGCAAACTCAGAGGACAAGGGTTTTCAATTTATCATCTCTCTCATCTGGTGAGAAGGAACAAAAGTCAAAAATGTTTAAAAACTCAACTCACACACAGTCAGTGTATTAACATGTAGAGCAATAACACTTTACTGGTAGTGATCTAATTTTAGGCGGTAATGGTAGGTAGTTTTTTCCTTTTTCAGGCTAAGAATATCCCAGTTTACACAGCTAGATTCCTGCTGGAGAAACCTGATTACTTGTCAGAATATACATATATATAATAAATATGTTTTTTGCAGGTCTTCTACGTGTGCGCATGTGCGTGGAAAAGGCTCTTGATCCACAAAACAACATTATTGCAACTAATAGACAAGTGAAAAGGCATGGGTTTGGTTTCAGGGGCACAAGGGCAGACAGTGGTGGAAAGTACATTTACTTCATTACTGTGTTTCAGTACATTTTTGTGGTACTTTTCTTGAGTATCTCCTTTTGATGCTACTTTATACTTCTTACTTTATACTACACCACTACATTTATTTGAAAGTTACGGTTACTAGTTCCTTGGCTGAGGTTTGCTAAGATTTTACATACAAAACATACAGTATGATCACCTCATAATATATTGTAATGGAATAAACTACCCACCAGTGTATACAGTAGTTAAAATTAGCTGCACCTCTACCAGTTACAACATTAAAGTGCTGCTATCACAGTAATATATCAGTGATAATAATCCATAATATCGTATGAAATAATATAACGCTAACAGGAGCCACATTGCTGCCTAGTGAGCAAGTCATTTAACAATTATATGTACAAAAATATACATCTAAATTCAAAAGAAAGAAATACAAAGCACTATATCAGAAAGCTAGAAAAGACAACGCAAATAAGACTATATACATATTACACGTCAATATCATGAGATAAACATGCAGTATTTAAAAGGCTAAAGAATAACATAACCTTAACTAAGCTAGGTAGCTGAAAGTTATGCCAGACAGTTGAGAGAGCATTCTTAACTCAAGGTCAACTTACTAGCTTTTTTCTGAAGCTTTCAGCTGCATCTTACAGTCTTCACCAGTGAACAGAGTTTGCTAAGATGTCATGGAGACAAGCCCTCTAAATGAGGGAAAGCAAGGGGAAACAGCTTGGTAACGTTAGCTAGAAAAGAGGTGGCACAATTGTTTATAAAGCAAATGGAAAGACACAAGTTGAACCAATGTGAAAATTTGTTTCAGTTTTGTTTTGTTTCAGCCATAATGTTGGTAGGGATATTTGAGCCTTCCTAAAAGTTAGTAGGTTCATATCATCCCTACATAAATCTTCACCTATATGCAACAAAAATAAAATGTTGGTGAAGTAATGTCCTTTTTGGAGGGTGTAGGAGGAAATCTCATTACTGACCACAGTGCCAGTGAACTGGGGTTTTAGGGTAATCGGACTAATGCGACACATGCAAAGGCTTTGTTTGATTTCCTGCCTTCAATCGTTTTTTTGTGTGTGCGCATTCAAAACACAGTCACTGACACTCGTGACATACTGCACAGTCCAACACCAAGAGGAGCAGGAGAGGTCATCCCTGAGCAACAACACCTGCAAAGTCTCTGCTTCTCTTCATCTCTTGAATTTTCCCTGCACAGAAAGAAAGACAACGAGAGGCCGAGAGCCACAGACAGAGATGTCCGTGGTGTGGAAATAGTTAAAGCCATAAAGACGTACAGTACCTCAGCCCTGACCCCGTGCCCTCCTAGGTATCCCCCTGCGCAGAATTCTTATTCCCTACCAAACTGACAAAGTGTTTTTAATCTTTTCTTTCCCTCTCTCCTGGAGATTGGGGAAACAAAAATCAATAGCTCCTGGCAGGCGATCTAGCAGGCTGGTGAATTACAGGGTCTGCGCTGCAGCCAGAGCGCTGCATCACAGGGGCCTTGGAATGAGAGACCTTGGGAGAGGCATCAGAGACACGGAGGTTGCAGGGTCACTCTGGGTCCGCAGTCTGAGGAGCGGGGTATTTACTGCCTCGGCCAGCTCGCCGCGATGAAAAATAACTGCCACACAGCACAGAGAGAGGGATGGCTGGGGTGAGAAAGATGGCGAGAGAGACAGATAAGACAGACAGAGAGGAGGAGAGGGAGGCAGAGAGGTTGGTGGTGCATATACGAGCAGCTGAAGTCTTGGGAGAGTTTGCTGTGATTTGTGTGAACTCATGGGCTATGTGCAGTACAGGTATGATGTCAAGCTGAAGACTAATGCTTTTTTTCCTTCTCTCTCCCAAATGGGAAATGATTCATTAGCGTTTGGTTATTTAGAACGTGGCAGTCCTGGCCGATCAATATGCATGGGCCCATCTGTCAATACGTGATTTCTGCTGGTAATTAGCTGATGTGGGCCAGTGGTTGTGAATATTGCCTGGCAACTGACAGCCTGGTTGTTTCTGTCATCACTGGGGGGTGCACAGGTGGTAGTAGCTCACTGCCGATCGATAAAATACAGTGCTTCAAGGCCCAAACCGGGTTCATAAAGACATCCTCTTTGATAAAATATGGAGTAAAGAGTCATTTCTAAATTTTCATTAATTTCGGCATGAAGGAGAGTTTAGATTTATGCTGAAAAACCAAAGTCATTCAATCATAAAATCATAAATTATAACAATGAAAGTCAAAGTTTTACATCAACTTTGAACAGCCATTTCTGCAAACATACATTTGCTACAGAGGTGGAGGCTGCATCTCAGGCACTATTGAGAAAATGTGCCAGATCACTCAATTATAACAACTCGAGACAGCTGGCAGCCACACAATTAGGAGTGTGAAAATGATAATGATGATTATGATGAACAAAATTTTTAATTGCTTTGTTTTCAAAGCGAGCTGATATTTGCAGGCTAGTATGCAACCTCTAGTCTGTCTGTGGCTAACGTGAATTTCAGCTTTGGTTCAGTTGTCTGCCGTCAACAGGAGGAACTTTAACAATGATCAAATCATTGCTGTTCCATGAAAACACGAATGTGAGTTTTGATATTTTGAATTTCCCAGATAAACTGAAAGAATGAGTGTTCCTTTATGGATTGAGCACATTCTTCTTAGGCAAACAAACCATTTCAAAACCCATTGAATTATCTGAAAAATGCACTGTCATCACGGATGGATGACCGGGGCCCAAGGGGAAAGGGGGCCGCTGGGCCAGAACCTCTGTTTGAAGTGACTGGAAAGTCAATCAAACGAATACAAAGAGACGCAAAACAATCACTAGGAGGTACAGAATAACCAAATAGAGATACAAAATGACCTCAAAATGAACAAAACGTGATGCAAAACAACCATAAAGGCATGCAAAATGACTACAAAGAGATGCAAAATGACCACAAAGATGCTAAATGACCACAGAGACACAGAATGACCACATAGAAAGAAAATTACCAAAAATGACCTCAAAATTACCACAAAGTGACGCAAAATGACCACTAAAGGGTGCAAAATTACTACAAAGTGACATAAAATGACTACAAAATGACACAAAATGACCACAAAGAGATACAAAACAACCACAAGCCACTCTTTCAGTCAGGGTGTCTTGCTCCACTGTAGGAACGGTGGAGGGCCTTTTACATGTCTGTGTCCAGGGGACCATTGTCGTATAATCTGTCCGTGATTGTCACAAAGCTGAGAACAGGGCAGTTCTCACCAAATCAAAGGCATTTTTATTTCTATGTACAGACACCATCACTAGTATCCAGCCATTCCAGAAACATTTGAATCTCTTGGGCTCCTTACATTTAATCAACTGAACCCAGATGCCAAATTAGATGTATTGACTTTGTTTGGGCTTCTATTTGCTTTCTGTTACACTAGTAGCAGCACTATAAATAGTAGATTGAACTGCACTATCTCGTGTCAATAAAACGATGCCATTAATTGATCTCTAAACATTAAGTCCGGTGGAATTTGCCTTTACTCTTAAAGAATTTCTCTTCAGTGCTACACCTGAGCTGTCATGTGTGTTATATTCCTTAATTTTATCCTCACATTATGTGTCCAAGTTCATAAGTTCACTCAAAGAGAAAAGCTAACAAGCAGAGGTGGTGTAAGCCCCTGCAGAAGGATGCCTCTCTGTCTCTCATTGGCATTTGCATATTAGAGTGTTTTCTGGGGAAAATGAGCTGTAGAAATTAATTCAGGATTAATTGGTGCCTTTATCTCGTTAGGACAATCTAATTTAGGGGATGATGGAATTGTTTAGACTCCCTTTTGCATAATTGGATTGCGGTGAATGGCTGTCATTACCGTCTTTTTAGCATCGTCTGTGGGCCCCCTCTCTCTCTTGCAGGCCCCAGCCTCATAAAGAGCGATGATGTGTTACGCCAGTGTTTTGCTAACCCCTGGAACACACCAACCATGCTGCAAGAGCATGTGGCTAACCGCGCAGCAGTGATTAACTCTCTTTTCAGAGCCATTAGCATTACAGCGAGCGGCACGCTGTTGTGGAGATTTCATATGAACACATAAGCATGTGGCTAACAACACGGCGATCATCGACTGTTAGAGACAGCGATTAGTTTTTAGTCTCTGCCGCTGTCACGCTTTGTGGTTCTGACAGCATTACCTGACCCCCAGAGGAGCTGGACATGACACCTCAAAATCTCCAATGCTTTCTGAGAGGCTTTTATTTTCTTTTCTTTTCTTGTCCGGCACATTTCCGACACATTTCGCCCTTTCATTACTTCCACAATATCTCTGAGACAGTTTGCAGTGGGCTGGTTTTTTTTGTGTTTTTTTTCAACGTGGGATGAAAATCAATAGGAGAGGAGCAAAGCTCATGTAAAGGATCACTCACTGGAATACCTGATCTTCTCACTTCAACAACATTGATGTAACTATGGAAACAAGTTCCCAAGATGAACAGGGATATGCCCATCTCCTGACAAAAGGCTTTTTTATATCTCTCCCAGCCAGTTACCCTATACCACAACACAGGAGAGGCTTATATCTGCCTGCTCCCCGCTATGATACCATCATCATTTTTCTGAAAGCACAAATTGTATAGATATTATTCTGTGGGCCGCTCTCTGGTAAACAAGGCAGAGTGAAATCTAATCTATGGTGCTGATACTCAGGCTGTGCCAGGCTAATTGAGTTGATGTAGTCTGTCCCTGGAGGAGCTGGACATACAGTAAAGACAGACTCCATCAAGTCATATAGCTCATATACTGTACTTACTGGAAGTGACTTGCGTTTACATTGTCACAGTTGTCAACGGCCGCCGTGCACATGAAACTACTGGTTTCAACTACAGTACAATCTGATTACTTGCATGCTGTTATGAGGAATAAACTGCAGAAAAGAAACAGCATAGTACTGTGTCTTTCCTTATGTCTGCCGTCATTCTCTATGCTTTCCCCCTCATGTTCGTGATGCATACTGTGTCATGCTTTTGATGCATTTTGGCCCCCCTCTCCTCGTCTAGTGCCATTTCCATTCTTTGCATAAATGCAGTCTAACAGTATTAAGTATTCATGCGTGTTGGGGAAGGTGGTGCCTGTCCTTCAGGGTAAGTGTCAGGCCTGCGTGCGGCACAAGAAAAGCCCCGGGGAGAGGAGAACATTAGGATCCATCAGCCTGACAGACAAATCATTCTCTCATGTAAACATAAATATGAGGGTATGTTTCCACCGCCATCCCACTATCTGTTGCTAGGCTACCTTGCATTAAGCAGTGTAGCTGTCCCTGTTCATTTTGCTCCAGGGATTCCAGCAATACCATCATATAACCTGCTGAGTCTTAATGAGAAGGCCTGCTCATATGAGTGGATACGAACATGGTGAGATGTGAAATTTATTCAAAACACAGGAATTCAGCTGTCTGTCAGCGCAGAGGAGCGGCATGGAAGTGTTTATGAATTTGAAGTGTTTTGGAAAAAGAAGCTTTGAGGGAAATATTTCTCTGCCTCTGCACAAACACACCTGACACAAGAAAAGGTCACAATGGATCAACACACACACACACACACACACACACACACACACACACACACACACACACGTTTGCATGCACTGATGCAACACACACAGGCTTAAACACTTGCTTAGGCACGCACACATACACACAATAAACAATATGTGACGCTGAGCTCCATAAAGGTCATTTGTTGTTGAGAAATCACTGATCCCCAAATGCATTAACAAAGTCAATTAACTATTCTCCGACAAAGAAGAAAGGAACCCATCTCCAATAAAAATAGAGCGCAGAGCGTCGTCCAAGCACCCCCACAATTACAACAACTCTGCGTCCCCAGATAATTATGTGAGCCATAAATGGGGAGAGAAAGACAGTAGAAGGCAATGGTCACTGAGAAGAAAGAGCAGGGAGATGAGGGAAAGGAGCGCCAACAGCTGGTTTGAATAGATTGTGTGTGGGATGAATTAAAAAGTTGAACCTTTCCCCGGCCGTATTCAGATGTCTGCCTCTGGGTGATTAATCATGGCCGTCAGGACCTGTAATCCTTTTCAGTGGGAAACAAATGCAGCCACTGTCCTCTCTTCTCCAAAGCGCCCAGGGCCCAGGGCCACCAGCCCGCCTGCATGGTCACAATACCTGAACCACAGAGAAGGCACCCTGGGGAGCGGGGATGTGTGGACACACTGTAATCTGCTCCGAACATGATGGGATGAACAAAAAACGCCGGATTTCAACAAAATTGTATGGCACCCTTTATTGGTTTTGTACATCCTTTTTGTATCTCCCAGTCAATAGTTGAGGCAGGTGGCACAACTGCAGGTCCAACTGGTGAAACGTAAATGGAGCAGCTATAAAAAAAAACAAACACCTTTTTATTTTTTTTTTAAGAAGAAGGGATTTAAAAGAAGCCTGTGAAAGGATTTCAGATGACAGAGGAGTTTTCTCTCCGACTGATATCAGACGTCTTCTGCTTGCAGCTGCTTTAGTCAGTGAACTTCATGTCACGTTCCTACATGGTGGTAAACAGCTGATCTAGTTTAGAAAAGACAGTGAGAAAGTCAAGAGCCAGCAACATTGAGAGCCCGGGAGAAGAAAGTGTGTCATCAGCATAAAAATAGAAGCCCGCTAACGAATTCCTAATCATATCCCCCATTTCCTCGAGGGGCTACGCTAAAGAGGTTAAAACACCAGCCAGTGGATGAGAATATGTGGCACATTAGCTCTAGAGATTACTTCTTGGCATTCCAAAGGTTTTCACTGTTATTGATTGTTAAATTCACCATTATCTCCACAGAACTACAAACCATGGCTATTCTCTGTGCAGCCATGTATCCCTTCCGCAAATGTTGAAAGCTCAATAATGGAGAGTCATTTCTCCTCAATTTCTAACACTTGTGAGGATATCAGGGCTGCTTTGCACCTACTTTGTCAATCAATCAAGTGAAAATAATATCTTAAAAGCAGAATGCACTACTTACACATCAAAGGCAGTGGAAAAGCATCAATCTTGACTTAAGCTCGACTGAATCAAGTAATGCCTGTGTGGCTTTTACGAGTGAATAAATTGAATGCCGTTCAAAAGAGAGCCCCCATACTGATTCTAATGGTGTATATGGCCTCGGAGTAATCACCTAAAAAAAAAACTTAGTATTAAAAAATCTTTTGTGCCCAACAAAAGGCAAATGTCAGTGTTCCCACTGAGTGAAAGAGTGCTTTTATATGTGTGAAAGGTTGTGAGGGTAGTAATTCAGCACGGCTGCAGAAGGTGGTGTATGTTGGCAGCATGGAAGACTGTGGAGAATGGGCCACGGCCAGCCGTTTCCAGAGCCTTTGTGTGTCTCTGTTTGACCAGGCGTCTCCTGGTCCACAGGAGCACAGCTTCAACACATCTAGTGAAGGAACAAAGCAGCCATTATCAGCCCTATCTCATCCCCACCCTGCCTCGACTCACTGACACCCAGGGACAAACAGTGGCAGGGCTCAGCCGCTCCGCTTTGCTGGGGGACTCTGAAGCGGACACTGAAGCGGACTGGGAGGTCCATTAAACACATAGGCGACACCTTAGCTGTGGACAAACATCAACACAATAGCATGCGGCGCTGGTTGCCACGGAGATGGGAGAAAACAGAGTACAGCGCCAGCGGTGACAAAGAAAGGGAGGGGTGAGGCATCATGGGCCACTGGCAACTGAAAAGCCTCTGCAAACTGCCCTGCGAAACACAACACCCTTTTTACTTTGTGTCACAAACACTGTATACTTAATGCATCCATTCAGTTACACGTGAAGAATGTCATTACCAACAAGTCAGCTGCATACAGGATCTCGGGAAAGAAAGGATTCTGCAAAATGTGTTTGCTAGTAAGAGGAGAGTTTCTCTGAAAAAAAACATGTCTTTCTTCTTACTTTTATGCTTTAAATATCAGTGGATCTCATGTTAGCTAATAAACATTGCACATTCCTTCAGTGAGTTAAAACATGCCGTGCTTTGTAGCAGACCTGCTGTAAACCCAATAGACCCAGTGAGTCAAACATTCTGGGAGTTATTTCTTCACTACACCAAATATAAAGTATATATCCATGTATTTTGGGAAAAGTAATGACCCTCAGTTTATCATCCAATATCTGGACAAAACACGTTCACTGGTCAGCAGTTTATCGAGGAAACTTTTACATCATCAGTGGAAACTAAGTATCCCCGTATTTATATTATGTTTATAAGTTTTCAGATAAATTGAAGGATTAAAATGCTCTTATGGCTGTTCAAAACTACCACAAATCACCACAAGACATAATGGTGCTAGATGCCAAAAATACAATGCCAAATGAATGTCTAAGCTTTCGCTCACATAGACCTTCATCATGATGGACCATGTGATGGAAAGCATCGACAGTAAATCAAGTTTGTTTGTTTGTAATGAAGTTAAGTGTACAGATGTTTTGAATTCTTCTTATCCTTAGGCTAAATCTTAAATCCCATCAAAATATCTACAGAAATTAATTGTCAAAAAGCTTAAAATGAGGCAGCGTTTCTTATTTCATGAAAAGTTGACATTTTGGAAATACATGGCTTTCATTGGATGGCGAGAATGTGTTCTCACCGACACACATGCTAAGGTTGTGTTATCAGTCTGTTAACACGAGTTGTTTTTGTTAAGTAATGATAAATGTCTCATGTGGCCAACTTTATAAACGACCATAACTGCAGTTCAGTATGTGACAAGGATTATGTTTCTGATTTTAGACATAAATTGTGAAAGTACAAATGAATGTGGTGAAGAGAGAGAAGCTCCACGCCATCATGATATCTATAAATCATAAAGTATTTACCAATGAATGGAGCTGAGGTTTTGCCTTTAGATGATGATTCCGAGTGTAAATCCAATTCTAAAGCTTTGTGGGCCAAATTAAAATGGACATGTTAGCTGAGGAAGCAAATATGAAAGAATTTATGGAGTTTATTGTGAAAATTGGCCACATATTCAACAATGTCTTGTGCTTTGATTCAGTTTTCATACAGCGCAAACTGCATGTGGTGATTTATAGTGTTTTTCTGCATCACAAGCTTTTGCCGTTCAAGCCTGCTTTCTGTCCCTTTTTCTCTTATGACCGGCGAATAAAACCCGTCGATACAATCATCCCCTCTGACCTCTGAATCTGACAGCATGTCTGCTAAACACTTCAAGTATAAGACTGCAAGAAGCAAGTCAGTTTTTCTTGCTCGCTCCCTCCATCTCTTCCTTTCCCTCTCCTCTCTTCCTGTACTGCTTGTGCACAGCTCTTCCTTCTCTCCACCTGCCTGAGCTGCTGTGGCCTTGTCTGAATCCTCTGAATTCCCAGTCCACTGCAGTGTATCCGCCTGGAAACACCACAGATGCCAGCACTTGGTAAGTTGCGAAAAAACAAGGAAAGTGATGGGATGAAGATGTCAGTTATGGCAAATAGAACTCTGTCACACTCCTATAACATCTCTGTCACTGATTATCAGACCGGAGAGTCGAACACACACACTCACACACAAACAATGTCGGGCTGATAAACAGAGGCACAAGACGAGCTCTTATTAACATTGAAGGAACCAGATGACACAGATTTGGAAATTAAATAGGATATTTTGGTGAAGAAACAGACATAATGAAGAGCACGATTAAGATTTTAGACACACAGAAAAAAAGTAAACAAATAAGGCAACCACTGCAAAGTTAGGCCAGCTAGTTGTCGGACTCATGATTGACAGTTTTTTAAAAAAGGATTAAAATCGATGCAGCAGAACCAGAGATATCAGCTTCTTCCTTGTCAAAACCTGGTGCCTACATTACCCACGATGCAACTCAACCACCAACAGTTTGGAGATTCTGGGGTGTTGTGCCAGTAGCGGCTAATGTAGCCTCGAGCTGCTAGCCTCAATCAGAGATGAAGAGCGGGCTACAGAGGTCTGGCCCCCTTTAAGTTCCTAAACTTTTATTATGCTATGTCTATGTAGCAACAGACTGGACAAGCACTTGTTGAAAACTATTTCAAGTTAATTCTGCAAATAAAATATAATTCTAGTGAAGTCTTATTCTTTTATTATGAAAGACAGTAATCCTAAAAATGGCTTTCCACCTTTGTCTTATGCTCAGGGTATAATGAAGACCTAAAAAACTGTGGTGACAATAATGTTCTAAAATGTTCTAAAACCTCACACACTGTCTCCATTGGAAACTGTGTGTCCAAGCAGATGGCCATGACCTGCGGGGTTCCACAGGGGTCCATTTTGGGACCTCTCTTGTTCAATCTCTATATGCTTCCTTTAGGCCAAATCCTACAAAATAATAAAGTAGCCCACCATAATTATGCAGATGACAAGGAAATCTACACATCACTTACTCCAGGTGACTATGGAGCTGTTGAATCTCTGTGTCAATGCATCGAACAAATCAATGACTGGATGTGGCAAAATGTTCTCCAACAGAGATAAGACAGAGATAATTGTCACAGAAAGACAGAATCACCTTGACTCCCTGTCTCTCATAAGTAGGAGTCAAGACAGAAATCTTGGCATTATCCTGGACTCAGATTTAAATTTCAATAGCCACATCAAATCGGTAACTTCGTCAGCTTACTACCATCTAAAAAATATTGCAAGAGTCAGAGGAATAGTGTCCAAACAAGACCTAGTAAGGCTTACCCACGCCTTTATTTCCAGTAGATTGGATTACTGTAATGGTCCGTTCACAGGGCTTTCAACAAAAGCTCTTCAGCAACTTCAACTTATTCAGAACGCTGCTGCCAGGGTCCTGACGAAAACTAGGAAATACAACCACATTACACCAGTTCTAAAATCCTTACAGTGGCTACCAGTCACTCAGAGAATTGATTTCAAAATCTTGCTGCTTGTCTACAAATCACTCTGTGGTTCTGGGCCCAAATACATCTCTGACATTCTTGTGCCAAATGAACCTTCTAGGACCCTTAGGACATCTGGGGCTGGCCTACTGGCTGTCCCAAGAGTTAGAACAAAACACAGTGAAGCAGCATTTTGTTATCACGTAACACAGACCTGGAATAACCTAAATATTAGACAAGCCCCGACTCTGACCACTTTTAAGTCAAAGCTAAAAACTGTTAACTGTTTCTGTTCAGGATCCCAACAGAGCTGACACGGGCAAGTACGAATTTTCATTCGTCTTGTCCGGGTAATAATGAGTGAACACTATATGTGGGGGGGACAGAGCTTTACCCTGTATGATTCTCATCCATCTGTGAATAGTAAGGTTTTCGACCAAGGCAGGACAGGGGATAAGAAAATTCAAGACAACATATGGGTTCACTCACAATGTGCATCTAAAAGTGGGAGTATATGTTTTGTTGTTTCATCTTCGATTTCACTTGATTTGAACTGCACTAGTCTTTTATCTTTTTTTTGCACTTTTTAATTGTAAATCTTTTACCTTTACTATATTTTCATTACCCTGTAAAGCACTTGGAATTGCCCCAGGGTATAAAATGTGCTGTACAAATAAGGCGGCCTTGCCTTGCCTAATTACTGTTTGTTGAGAGACTTGTTACGCTGAGATTTCAGATTGTGCAGACTTTCTTAAATGCACTTCATTTACTGATTACAAATGCACATGTTTATTTGTTAATCAGTTATTTATACAGGCATGACAATGGATGTAATAATAGGAGAAGGGGGCCCACTGAGGCTGCATTTGTACAGTGCCCAGATTTTGTGCAACACCACTGTGAGGAGACATAGTACAGAGCGCTCTGAGAAAACAACAACCTGAGGACCCAGCATTGATTTCATATCTAATTTATTTCAGCCCAGACAGGGGTTTGAGCGAAGGGAGGGTCTTAAGCACTTGGGTTGTTTTTCTTGAGTCCTTCGGGGTGGGAGGGAAGGATCACGGGGTGAGGAGTCAAGGGGAGGACAAGGTGACAGATTGAGCTGAGGCATTAGGTCAGCGTCGGGCAGCTGAATCAAACCCAACCAGGACCCTCCTCACAACTAACTATGATCAAATACATCATCCGGCTCTGTCAACACATGTGTCCAGCTGGACGCTATATCACTTCCACATGTGCATACAGGCTGAGCTGCACAGCAACACACATTAACGGGCTTATCAGCATGCAGCTCAAAGCAGAGCGCTGACAAAAGCAGCGTTTCGGCGGGATAATGGATGCATGAAATCAATCTGTGAGTTCCAAAAGGTCATCATGTGCAAAGAAACCATATCATCTCTAAAAGGGTCCACAGAAAGAAATCCAACAAGAGGACATTAATTGGAAACGGGTGAACACGAGTTAAGTTGTTTTAAAATTCAAAACGTGTGTGCTTTATACATTAGCCAGATAATTAATGTGCTGCAATCATCACTAGTCGCTATTGGGATGAGAATTAATCTACACCAATAGCTCCATTTCAAAGAAAATGTATCACAAAGTGCATGATTCTTTTCAGTATTCTTCCAACATTCATCCACAGTATTTTCAATACAGAATTCAATTATGCGGAACACCTGAGCAAACAATATCTCACAGCCAATTATTCAGCGCCTTGGAAACCATTGGCAAACAAATTAGCAATGTTAATGTGAGAGAGTGTCTTGATATTTTTGGCTGTGTGCGCTTACAAAGGCAGCAGCACAGCCCCCCCCCCTCTCTAGCTTTTTGGGCTATTGTTGACTGATGAATTAAACAGATTGGACTTGATTTGAGAATAAAAAAGGAAATTTCAGGTGTCAGTCTGCCCCCTCTTCCTCAGACGGGAGTCATCTTCAGACTGCGATCGCCAGTTTCTGCGTTCATTATTGTCAGAAGCTTCAAGATCATAAAAACTGATGTTTTTGACTACAGACAGCCGTATTTCAGCTTCAGTTTGAGCAGTGCTATTCTGGTTGACATTTCAGCTTCCAGACAGAACAATGAAAAGCTACCATGAGATATCTTGGCAAGGCTATTGCCCTGTGTATTGATTGGGCAAAGGCCCAACATCCCCTCACTAAAAAGAGATTAAAATATCAGACTTGTCTAAGACATTTATGGAGTCTGTGACCTCAGCCAATGCTAAAGTGGAGTACATACATCATAGTCCATCTCTGTGAGCTACACTGACTCTTGAGTAGCACTGACAGAGAGAGGAAAGAGGCTGAACATTCAACTGCACCTTCATGGGCTGATGCGGAAGGGATTTAGCTACAAATCGTGGGTGTAAATCAACTTAGTTGCTGTTTCATTAAAAATTCACACCACGTCGTTGCATGTAAATGTTTAACACTGTGAGCTGTTGTCTGGGATGCTTCTCTTACACCTTCCTTTTTGGTTAAAATGGATGAGATGGATTCTGTGGGAAAGGCAGGGAGACAAAAGCGTGAAAGATGTGTGTATCCATTCACAGCTCCAGAGGACCTTCATTACAGAGCAAGCAGGTCCTGTCAACGTCTTTTCATTACATGGTCCCATATATCCACCCCTGGTGTCCAAACGGTCCGCTCTGTCGCCTGTCAAGAAAAGGCACTCTCGGGGAAAGTCCTCCTATCTCCCCGATCCCCCTCACCACGCCTGATTCCAGACTGCGAGGCGGGAGAGGCCAGGCAGAAAGGGAGGAATCGTGTTTGCCATCAACAGCTCAAGAGAGTAGCATGGCAGCAAGATTGATGACACCCTCCCTGAAAGTAACAAAAGAACTCCTGTGCACGAGGGCCCGCTTATGGGGCTTGATAGAGTTGTCATCCTCTTAATAAACAGCTCTGATATGTCAGCGGCAGTGGCAGCAGGGACTACACCATGCTCACCCACCAAGCCATGGGCAGGACCACCTACTGGCATCACGGCACACACATCCGTGGGCAATCTCTCCATATGGAGGCCCCCGTGGGCGTTAACGGGGTGATTACTGGAGAAGAATAAATAAATGACAAAAACATTCCTGTCTCTTCATTGTTGCACAAGAGAGGCTGAAGGTAAATTATGCAATGACATCTGTGAATACGTTTTAGAATTCGTCCTGGTTTTGTTGTGGTTCGAGTTTATCTGTGTGACATAAACAAGTGGCACATTTTGATTCTGAACCTCATGAATATGGGAGAACAGGGTCGGCTCCAAAACAAATTAAACAGGCAGACAATAGGTTTTCATTGAGGGGATGATGTGTGTGCTCACAATGCAAATAAAACCCACAGTATTCTCAGTTTACAGCAGGCACACGTACTGTAAGAGTGCTGCTACTTTATGCATGACAAGAACAAACAGGACATCAGCCAACACAATTCAAACAACTTCCTAATGTCCATTGTGAATCACACAAAACAAACAAGAACCACAGAAAACCACCAAAGCAACTGTTAAAGGAATTGACATTTTAGGAAATTTGCTGATTCACCTGTGACTAGTTTAACTAATTGGCTAGCTAACAGTTAGCATTAACAGGAATTTAACTCGCATCTACTGTTACGGACACGTCAGAGAATAATTCGATTCATACACGCATGTTATGTTGAAATGCTCATTCTAAAGACAGTTACAGGAGTAGTTTGACATTTTTGGAAATGTACTTTTTTGCTTTCTTGCTGAAAGTTAGATGAGAAGATTTATACCACTCTCATATCTCCCTGTCCAACATGAAGCTGGAGCCAGAAGATGGTTAGCTTAGCTTAGCATAAAGACTGAAAAGAAGAGGTAAACATAGTTTTCTGGAAGTTACCGCTCCCGGCCAAGAAAACAGTCCCTTACATAACCCACATAACGACAGCTACTTGTTTTTACACTTTGTTTTTTGTACAGATTAAACAAGCAAGATATACTGTACCATGGTGAGCTTTAGTGGTGCTGGTAGGCAGGTTTTGTTAGCGCTGGACAGAGCCAAGCTAGCTGTTTCCAGTCTTTACGCTACGCTAAGTTAATCATCTCCTGGCTCTATCTTCATATTGATCTGATGGACATACAGTAAATGTGGTATCAATGTCCTGATCTAACTCTCGGCAACAAAGCAAATAATTCATCTTAGATACCGAGTATAAAAAACAAAAATCTCCATCATCTTCTTGGAATCGTTTTTACAAAATACAATATTGCATTGAAGCTCAACACTGGTCTGCACTTTGTTGTGTCTGCTCTCATAGGTAGAGGTTGTAGCTACAGTACACTAGCCAAAAAAATCTAATTTAAAAAAACATTTTCCTGAAATCATTATACAGAAGAATGGTATCAATCTCATTACGATGACCAACTGGAAGATTTTGTAAGGTAAATACATATAAATTAAGAATATATACAAATTAAAACCCATAATAAAACTAACTGTATTAACATAGTATATCAGCTATTACAATAAAGCATAATACTACCATTTCCATTTAAAACTGGTTCACAGGAGCATGATTTCTGTGATCACTGTTCTCTGTTTTGATACAAATCTTAATTTAAAACACAAAAAACAAATAAAGGCAGCTAATTTTATCAGCTGTAGACATCCCATATGAATTTGAGAGACCAGGATGACAAACACACAAATTCATGCCAAGAAAATGGAGCAAAAAATCATTTTATATAGTCTGCCACTTACAATATTCACTTATTTTTCACCAGAAACGTTGTTGTCTCTGTCACGATTCAATCTGCAGCACACTCCCCACACGCTGTATAATACCTAGTTAAAGCCAGCAGGGTGTGAAATGGTATTTGGAAGTAAATGAAACTGACTATGAAACAGTGGAGTTGGGAGATATTGCCATGTCAAGATGACAGACAAGTCCTGGAATGGAGCAAAAAAGTTATTATCCCAAAGAAGAGCAAGGCTGGATTAAATATAACCCATGATGCCTCACGCTGCTCTGCCTTCATCCCTCGCTGATACCGGAGAGAGAATATAGACAAAAATCACGCAAAAGGCAACAATCCCAGCAGCGGCTGGTGCTCCTGCTGATTTTCATTTGAACAATCAATAGTATTTCATGCTGCCGTGCCAATAAGTGTTATTGCAAAGTGTTTGGTTATTGATGCTCCATATAAAGTGTTTTGAAGGAGCTTTAGAGGAACACAATCCCTCGAGGCTCCTCCTGGCCTGATTTACAGCTGAACCGATGAGTCACAGAGGACATGCTGGGCATTGAAATAGCGACAAGTATGTTGTCAGCCTTATTAATTTTTAAGGTAGAGTGTTGTCCTGTGGTTTGTAGAGGACATGATGATATATGACGGCCGAGGGATCGCAGGGGTTAGGGCCTAATTGTTAAGAGGTTGAGTGGGGTGAAGGTGTAAGATGTGTGGAGGGTTATTCATCAGCCTCTGTGCTGCAGACCAGGAGGTGAGTTTTTAAAGCCCGGAGAGAAAGTTTGTGGTGCACTTTACTCAAAATCCTTTTCTGTGAATATACAGTTACACGATACAAATTCAAAATCTCTCCTCAACACATTATGTTGATATCATTGCTAAAAATAGCACCTATGTACCCTGCCCTGCCACTTCGCTTTCCTCTACAGACGCCTCCAATTATATTTTAACAAACCAGTTTGCATTACATCATACAAGATCTGACATGTCATCATTTTAATCAAAGTGAATGGTGAATATTTATAATCTATATAATCTTTATGATCACAGAATTACACTGTAAAAGCTGGCTTTGTATGTATTTAGTTTTAATATTTCTCTGTTGAATGTGTGTCGAGTCCAAATAAGAAAAATCTACAGGTTAAAGGGGAAAATGCCACTTCAGTTGCTCAATGGTTCAAAATAGAAACCATGGACTCCATAGATCTGCCAGATGAAGTCCCATGATTATGAGTAGCTGCTGCCCTCTGCTGGAATATTCTCCAAAACAAAGAAATCTCTGTTCTATCACTGCATTCCTGTTGACATGCATATTTCAATCTTTGTCATTCATATTTTTTGATTAATTATAACACTGAAGATAAAGATTTTGAAGCACTTTCTGCTTAACCTTTAGTAGTGAGAAACCAAAAGAAGATGGCCATTGCATTAGAGAACCTTTCGGAGCTGTGCAGGGAGACGGACAACTGAAGAGTCTGATTTTGCAACATACAAAGACAAATATGTTAGAGTTTTTTGTTAAATGCTTGTGAAATTAAATCACGCACGCCCCAGTAATTCGCACAACATCTAACAACTGCAACTGCTAAAACTACAATAACAACAGCTACTGCTCACACTAAAGAAACAAAGTGTTTTTACTTCATCTTTAAGCCATTTAATTACAACTTTTGTTTACTTTACTGCAGATCTTTGTCATTTAAGGAGACTCATTTAACAGTCGGTTGCTAAACACATGCTCCTCTCTCGATACAGATTCTGATACCTCAATGGACTTCTGCCAACCAAGTACCATCATCACTTTTACGTGAGGTAACTTGTAGCCAGGTTTTGCTGTAGCATCAAAATCTGAGTCAGCGACCCAGTATGACTGAATAAATGTAACCGATCAGTTAATGAGAAAGTATTTTTGGGGAAATCAATCAAATCAAGTAAATGCTTGGTTCTTTGGGAGTCGACTTAAATCAC
Source organism: Oplegnathus fasciatus (assembly GCA_003416845.1). Lineage (NCBI taxonomy): Eukaryota > Metazoa > Chordata > Actinopteri > Centrarchiformes > Oplegnathidae > Oplegnathus > Oplegnathus fasciatus. The sequence goes on along the minus strand of NTHP01000010.1, from coordinate 1,897,186 downwards.
AGATGTTCACATTTCCCACGAGCACATGAACGCACCAACAAGGAAGAGTTCCCAAAACAGTTCCTGCTCTCAGTACCATGTGACAATACTGTAACTTTGACCAAGCAAAAAATATGACAGGGTGAATTTTCACCGTTATAGATGATTGTTGTGTCCCCAGAAAGTTCATATTGTCAAATAAATCAGATATGAATGACTTCCTGGTGTGAGGGCTGGAGTGTGCCACTGGACTAATTATTGACTTCAGTGAATCAGTGGTAATAAATATCTATAAAGTGATTAAAATTGCATTTATTCATGCAATCCCAACCAGGAAAACTACTAGTAAAAACACAGTAGTAATGATGCTTAATTGCAAATTAATATTTCTATTTCACTATTCTCTTTTTTAATTTATTTTAATTTAAAAAATCGGATGTTTTAATTTTAAAATGTGTTCATAATAATAATAATAATAATAATAATAATAATAATAGTAATAATAATAATAATAATAACAATAAACTTTATCTATACAACACTTTTTAAAACAAAGTTACAAAGTGCTTTACATGGTTGAACCAGGATTAAAACATCTCAGGACCATTAAAACAATACAAAAATAAAATGGAATAAAATATTCAACCATAATATAAGATAAAACCAATAATAATAATTAATAATAAAACAGATAAGACATGTTGGAAATAAAACAGTCTGCTAGGATTAATAAAAAGGTTTTTTAAAGATAAGTTTTGAGAAGTAGATAGATTCACTAATGTCCTCTCCTACAAGTTTACAGTCTCCATTCGTCCATGCTTTAAACAGGCCTCTGTTTACAGAAGGTGTCATACTAAAAATAAATCAAGGTGCCACCCACAAAGATGTAGCAGGAGCTCTTTCTCTGTCCAGTCATCCTTTTCAGTGTTGATGAAACTGGAAAATGCCGCATCATTCTTGGCATCAAAGAGGAGTCCTCTGTGCTCTCTCCCCTGGGAGAAAGACTCTCTCATGACTCATTCATTCGCTTCGATATGTTTATCTGCATCAGGATAATCAGTATGATAAGGTGAGATGGGGACAAACTCATAAGATGTAAACGCAGGAGAACTCCTTCAAGTCACTTCAGCTCTGTTGTGAAATGAGTGTCATCACACTGATAAGACTTGTGCTGGCAGTCACATCAGATTCCCACAGTATCAGCAAGTCTACGCTCTGCACTGACGCGTTCTGGTTGAAATATCTACAGCACATTACCCTGAGCTTGAGAGGTATTTTAGAATTTAAAAGTAAAGTAATAAATGTCTCAGCTTTATGATTGGTTACATGCACAACAAAATATCATGATGTCATTTTTGTGTAAAAAGCCACTTACGCCATTTAAACACCAAATTGTCTTATTGTTAAAGAAAAAATCTGTTAAATTAGGTACATGAAATAATCATACTACATGGGCTGAATCAAGAAATCCTCTAAATAACTTCCTACATGTTAGAAAAATTCTCAAAATAAAAACAACTATGGATTCAAGTAAGATTGCTAGGAATTGTGGAATACCTTCTACCCTTTTTCTTCTCAGGTAACTTCATTGGACATATTTAATTTGACTGTAGTTCTGCTTTCTGTTACAGTGCAGATAAAGTGAAGGATTTAGCCTAATCAAAAATAATGCCATTCGGTAGAGATAACGTCTGATCATAAAGATATGTTGCTGGGACAAAACATTGCATCAGACGAGCTGAATGAGAACAAGCTGAAAGATTACCAGTTGATTGTGATAAGGAAAATAAAGCCCTGATACAGAGACATTATCGTCCTCTACGGCAAAACACACCTTTTTGTGTTGTGTTGTTATTTGATCCCTACGTTAACAATGAAATCTCACAAGAGAAGGGTGAAATAAAATATAAATCTGGGGTGTTTGGCCACCATCCCCTCATAATCATTTTCATACAGTCCCTTAGTCACCAATACATTTTGTCTGCCAAGAACTATGATGAATAGATGTCCAGGAATTTTTCTTTTTTTAGACAAAGTGTCATATCTCATATTTTTTTAAAATATATTAGAATATATAAAAATATATTATGTTGTTAAAAAAAAAACTGAACCAAACTAACATAAAAAAAGATTCCACACCTCTAATCAATAACCTGTCAAATTCAACTGTTATCACTTTGTTGTTGACCATCTTTTCACATGAGAGAAAGTATCTAGTGGTATCCTCCCTCTATATTAAGCAACAATTCACAGAAAACTCACGACAGACTGGTAGAGCAGCTTGCCTGGTGCCTTCAGGCAAATGTGACAATGATTGAGCTGTGAAAACTCAACATGTTTTGTCTAAGAACGTCAAGTCTCTTAACATGGACTGTGATTTCATCGTCCACCGGGAACACAACCTGATAAATGGAATATGTTGTTTGTGGAATCGTATGGTGATGATATAATCATACCGTGTTGCCATTTTACGATCCAAAATCAATGTTTTCCAGCAAATTGTATTTAAAAATAATGTGTGAGGAGTTTTGTCTAATGTAACTCATACCAGTGTAACACAGTTTACTGCATTAAATATTAACTTGATTTTGACAAATTAATCTCAACTCAAAGTGTACTTACTAGATTTCCCCGGAAATTTCAACTGCATTTCACCTTAGTATGGAACTACTGTAGCATGGTCACGTGATAGCAGGTGGTCGTAGATGGAGGGGATAATTGTAACCTCCGTCTCTGATCACGGTTGGTCTTTGGCATCAGTCCATCTCCACGGCAACTGAGTAAACTCAGACCACTGAAGAAGACTCTGAGATGCGGTTAAAAGTTCAAAAAAGACACCAAGTAGACTTTGAGTTAAGATTATTTTGTGGAATTACTATTTCCATATTTCCAAGTTCATGTTCATTAAATATGATTATTTTATAAGTGGCTTTGTATTTATTCGCTGCATCATGATATTAATAGATAGTGGAAAAATATTCTTATCGATATTGATTTCAAACATACACCCCAGTTCTATGAAAAATAAATATTAATATCTTTCAACAACAAATATGATTCCAACTGAAAAGTGAAGCTTCCCGATCAACTGTGCTTCGTCTTTTGGTCTTACTTGTCTATGAATAGAGCAGGTAGAGGGATCTTCACCTTCCTGAGGTAATAAAAGTCGGGTCTCGTCATGGTTCGGTGTTAGCGTTGCCACAGCAGGCCTGAAACAGAGAGCTCCCTCCTCATCTTTGTCAGCTGCTCTAGAGCTCTGAGTCCATCAGGTGGTGCTGTACATCCACTGAACTGCAACATAAAACAAAAGCAGAGGGTTGCTCAGTGATGCACTGATATAATTACCAGTGACAGTATGTGAATAAGGTTTTGTAATCCTGATAAATATATATATATATATATACATAAATTAAAAAAATAAAAATAAGCCGGAGCCAGAACCAACCCAAACAAAGAACAACTGTTTAAAGGGCACAACAACGGAGTGGATGCAAAAGGAATGAAACGTAATTCTGTTTATTCATACATGGGAGAGTCTGTTAATATTAATAATAATATTTTGCTACTGAATTCACTTGGCACACTTCTTGCTCACCAGTTTGAATCCGGGGCACAACACTGCCAGAGGGCTGCAGGCTGATAATATACATGTTTGTGTTTGTGGTTCACTTCTGCTTCAAATGATTCACAACAACAACATTCTTGTTCAGAACCTGCTGCAGAGCTTTGGTGGGGACATCTTTCGTCTTTAGAAGCAGGTTCAAAGAAGAGTCCAGCTGCTACCACAGTCCAAGGTGGTGCAGCATGGTATCTTAGCCCAGGGGCCCTAAGACGGTCATCACAAGAACCCCAGCCAGATCATTAGCAGATGATCCCGGGGAGAAATATTCATCGTGTACCAGGACCAAGTCTGATACAGGAAGAAAATCTTAACCATTTTCTTAACATTGTTTGCCTACGTCTGTATTTTCATCTACCGATGTACTCCTGGTGTGCAGTTTCTACACAGTCTCCTCACCCTTGTCCACGGTAACACAACGACAGACCCGTTCATTCATGCCTCCCTGCACCACCACCCTTACTTAAAGTTACCTTAAAGTTCAAAGCAAGCTTAATTCCACAGGGTGGCAGGTGGGTCTGTTGAGGAAGAAGGCCTGAGGTGACACCTCAGTGAACAGTCATTTCAGGTTGCTCTGCAGCCACAGAAGGGGCTGGGGCCTCCTTAGAGCTTTAGATCTCATGATAATATCTAATAATCATGACAAAGTTATTCAGAGTGATCACCTTTATCCTGTGACATGCACAGGGCATGCAGGGTCACTGAATGATTTGATGAGTATGAAAATATTGTGTATCATGTGCTATGGCCTTCAATCACTCGGATGTCAACTCAGCTGAACACCTATGGAAGGTTTTGGGCCAATGTGCACTCTCCACTACCTAATCATCAAAACACCAAAATGAGGGAATATCTGTGGGGAAAAAATGATGTTCATCCTTCTGGTTGAGTTCATAGACTTGGAGAATCCTTGTCAAGGAGCCCTGAAGCGGTTATGTAGGCTTTATGTTGGTTTTTCTGTTAATTTGTCAGCTGTCTGTACTGCCCTATAAAGCCAAATAAGTACATATTCAGTCAAAAATGAGTAAAGATCAGACTCTGACTGGTTTGACTTTATTTTACCGCATAAAATATCATTATGCCATATAGAAGAGCATGTAAAGTTTGTAAAGCTACAAAACAAAGCTAAAAACTGTAATGTTACTATTAATGATAAGCTAGCTGGTGAGATAGCCACAGCTAGCCGTTGCTAACGTTACATTTTCCTACTCCTCCTATGTTAGCAGTTTCCTGTGACTGAAAAATCTATTTTGTTAATTTTAGTGATTAAATTTTGTTATCCTATATGCTGTAGATAGGCTGTAGATAAATCCAGCTGTAACAGAAAGTAACAGCAGCTAATCTACTGACCAGTAGTCCTGCCAAGATCATTAGCCTAGCTTTAGCAGAGTAGCTAGCTGTAAAAGATTACTAGCTTAGCTTTAGCAGAGTAGCTAGCTGCAACCGCCATCTTAGCCCCTAACTTCCCCAAGGTTTTAATGTTTTTTTTCCCTTCATCCGAAAGATTGTCTATCCTATATGAATGAGGCAGTAGCTAAATCCAACCATGACAAAAAAAATAACAGCAGCTAATCTACCGACTGGTAGTCCTGCTAAAAGATTACTAGCCTAGCTTTAGCAGAGTAGCTAGCTGTAACCGCCATTGTAACCCCGCACCCTCTCAAGGTTTGAACGTTTTTTCCTTCATCCTAAAGATTGTCTCGAGTCTAAAGGTTTTAACTTTACAATTTATATATTTGTTACACTATTTGACTAAGCAGCTCTAAAGCTTAAAACCCGTTTTTCACAACTTAATCCTTATTTTAGCCTTTAGGGCGGTGTAGGCCTACATACATGCTAAATTAGACACAGTAGTTAGCATACTATATTAGACGTGATTATGCTGCTACTAACAAGCTAAACCAATACATCTTCATCTTTTTTACTACAAACCAATCCAAACTCAATAATCAATCAGAGTTAAAGTCAAACAGAGTTAATACAACATCTTTAACGATGATTATTATGGATGCATGTTACACAAAACCAGTCAAAACCAACACCAGCTGATGTTTTTAGTGGGATTACATAATCTCCACCATTAAAACCAGTACACTCTGTCAGTAACTGGCTTCTACCGCATGGTGGCGTCTTGCACTGAGGTATACCTGGTGGCTTTGTGCCGGGGCTGAGGAAGTTGTACATTTTGTCCCACAGGGTCGAGTCCGTCTCCAACAATGATGTTTTTGGAAAAGTGATCAGTCTTCATCATCCTCATCATCCTCATCATGCAGCCTCGTTGTTTTTTTTAAATTTAATTGTAAATTCCTCAGATCATGTCTACATGAGAGGATGAGGATGCACACACACACACACATACAAGTGGAGGGTCACGCATGGTAACACGCGGCTGAACTGCTGCTGAAGGACGTCCCAGCTCCGCGTGCAGCGTCCAATGGCCGGGCGGATTCACCTTGGAGTAAACACGCCGACCAATCAAAGACGCGACATCCCAGTTCCTGCTCTTATAAATGTGCTTGGATCCGGAGCTTCGGTACCGGAGAATGAGAGAGACACTAGCGAGACATCCATCGACAAGACACTGGACCTGCCAGTCCTTTAGTTTTTATTTCAATTTCCTCGTTTCTCCAGGTGAGTTCTCCTCTCTCTGTCTTCTCTGCTTCTGTTCCTGTTTAACTCTGTTTGTACTCTCTGTACCAGACTTTTCATTGTTACAGACTCAAGACGGTGAACTCTCACTTCACATGGGCTTTTATCTCGCTCCACTGGCGATTTAGTCTGTTTTATTTGTTTGTTTATGCGAGTCTTAAAGTCCTTAAATTAGGCTCTTTAGAAGTAGATGATGGGTTACAACGAGGAAGCGTATGATGTAATATTGCCTCGCTATTGTAACCATGACTACAACAGGCGTATTGGCAACATGATGTACAGTAGAGAAGCTGTTTGTTTCCTCATAACGTGGTTTTCCTTCGCGAGCTGCCTGTTTGTCTCGTTCAATTCAATCTTAACAGTCATGCACATGCGGTGTCAAGTGGTTTCCTCTTTGTTTCTAAGTGGAAAGAGGGGAAAAGACTGGAAATGTGTCTTCTTTTACGTCCTCAACGCCGTTTTCAGCCCTCCTCCTTTCTGGAAGAAGAAACAATGGTGGTTTTTTTTTTTTGGTTTT
>NTHP01000010.1:1834312-1871208 GCA_003416845.1 Oplegnathus fasciatus | reverse complement strand
GCAGCCTAAGAAAACATGCCGCAAATGCAGAAAACACGGCCAAATGCAGAAACGTAGCAAGTCGTACAGAACAACGGAACTAAAGGCCTGAGTGTGTTTGAAACGAGCTGGTTCGTACGAACTGTCGTCCGACTGTCTGAAGGCAAAAGTGTTTATAGACACTCCGAACACTCATAGGTGGGGCTAAAAGGCCGAGACGTGATGATCGTACAAATGCGGATAACAGTGCACACTTTCAAATTTGGCACAAACGTCCACTTGGACTCAAGGATGAACTGATTCGACTTTGGTGGTCAAAGGTCAAAGGTCATTGTGACCTCACAAAACGCGTTTTTGGCCATAACTCAAGAATCCATATGCTAATTATGACAAAATTTCACACAAATATCTAATAGGATAAAATGATGAAGTTATGACATTTTTTAGCCAAAAGGTCAAAGGTCAACTTCACAGTGACATCATAATGTCCTTGGCTATTATTCAACGCCATAACTGAGGAACAGAAGGGGAGATTGTGACCATATTTCACATTTCCATATTTCACGGATACTAAATTGGTGACACTAATCTTGGGTTGTCACCTTGAAACTGTGGGGATTGTATAGATCTTCTGTGCTGCCGAGGTTGAAGATGTGTGTGAAGCATCCACGTTTTAGAATTTGTAGCTTCTTTGCAGCAGCATCCATATTTGAAGCATCGTCTACTGTCATGGCTACAACTTCGTATTCCATCAGAATCAGCTTTATTGGCCAAGCATGTGAACACATACAAGGAATTTGACTTTTTGTTTCTCTCAATGAACTTACACACTAATAGACATACAGCAGAACAAGGACAACAAAGCTTAACAAAGTCAAGTCAAATCAGTTTTATTCATTGATTGATTTGGACCCCGACGTACTTGTTCGAGTCCACCCTCTTCAGTTCCTCTCCCTGGATGACCACCAGGACAGGGGGCCTCCTGTTCCTCTGGTAGTCCACCACAAGCTCAATGGTTTTGCTGATATTGAGCTTCAGGTGATTGTCGTTGCAACATGTGACGAAGCTCTCTATCAGTCCTCTGTACTCTGTAAAAATAGTCTCTAAGTGAAGACAGCATGTTTCTCACTGGAATCATACATGTCAATATAGTGATAACTTCCATTTCACCAAAAAATACACTTAATACCTCATACCGGCATTCCTTCAAAGTCTTCGCTACATATATTACATGATCTGGACAGACATGGATGTAAACTGCAACTCAACTGGTCGGTGGAGGAATACAACCGCAGGGCTGTAATTCTATTTTGCAGTTTAAGTCGCAGTGTGTTGAGGTGTCTCGGCTATCGTACCATTGGGTACAAATCTATAATCTATATTTGGAAGAAGATATTTTGATCATAACTGTGGTATCTTTGTGGCTAATTGTTACATAAACAACAATAAAGAATCATCATTGTCATCTTTGCTGCCATAATACTCCTCTTCCTCATCATCATCCCGTATGAGGCAGGCTTCAACCCTTAAAAAAACAGGACTGTCTTCACACTGCTCGCTGTGCCGTCGACTACAGCACTAACCTTGAGGGCTCCTCTGAACGTGCTGTACAGATTCAGGACTAGTCTTTACAAAGTAAATAAAGTACATATCGCATTGATAATCACTCTTGTGAAAAGCCAGGCAGAGCAGCTGTCTCTGCAAGACAACCTACGTCAGCAGCAAGGTGAAAATACTGAGATTACAGGGTGGATAGATAGACCATAATCTTTCCCACAGATGTTTGACTTTCACCAGCTCAAACAGCGCACTAAGGAGACAGGGACATGCAACTCTACCCTTTGGATAAAGAAATCTTATCATTTATTGGTTTTATAATGCAATCATTAGCATGTTTTCATGTCTGATACCACTTGTAGTTGTAACTCCTTTAAAGGCTGATTAACACGTGGGAGAAAAGCAGTCCAGTGACGCTTTCACTACCAAATTTGTTCACGTTAAAACTTTATTCACTCTGAGAACTCTTCAGAGGCTTTGGATTGATAAAAAGGAAGAGCTTTGGTTTGTTGAATCCTTTATTTCCTCCCCCAGAGGCTGTTATGTTTCTGCACCTGTTAGTTTGTTGATTTGTCACCAGGACATCCCAAAAACTTTCCATAACATTTGCCGGACAGATACCTCTTGTTCTGAGAAACAAAGTCTCATATTTCGGAAGTGATTTGCATTTCCAACACATTTTTTCATTTGTTTCAACACACTGCCAAGAAATACATTGAGGTGGACATGAATGGACATGGTTGCACACACTGAGGCTATATTCAAATTTGAATCTAAATTCATTTTTTTTCTGCTTCATGAGTGCCCTCCACAAGTATTTACATAAGATGAACATGTATAATATAAGTATAGTATAATATATTCAACAAAATCCTGGATTAGGTCTTTAAGTTGGATTTTCTGGAACATACTGAGCATACAAATGGATAGAGAAATGCATCATGCTGCACGAGTTGTACTTTCTTGGGGCATTCTGAAACTTGCCACCATTGGAATCCATTGTAATGCCCATGAATTGAAGGTGACCACAGCCTTTCTATGACGTAGAAAACTACAAACCTTTACTACAGTAAACCACACACTCATGACCTCCGTCAGTAAATATCTACCGAGGTTAGGAATGGATTTGCATCAAACGTTGAGGTGACTTCACCTCACCAACTGGCCAAACAAGGGCGTGGCGTCTCTATCCAACATATTCATGTCAGTATCAAACTACTGTATGTGTGTCTATCAGCAGACAGAAGAGGGAAACAACATGGAGGCACAGGTGAGTTCCTTTCCATTTTAGACTTGACTAAAATGCCAACCTTGTAGAGTAGGAGAAGGACGACACGAATGGCTGCTGAACAAATATTGTACTATACATTTGTTTTGATCCATTTTAGGTGCAGGCATGATAATGTCTTTATTTGCATGATGAGAAATAAGTGAGTAGTGGGGCAGGGAGGAAATTATAAACCTTTAGTGAAACTGTGATGTGTTACAGAGAAGAGCTGTTTGCCACAAAATACGCACCTCATACCTGGCATGGTTTTTTAATTCAAGTAGCTGCTGATGTCTAGAAAATACAAGTTAAATTTGAAACTAGAAAAAGTTTTTTTCGTCCTGCTTGACTCTTTCCTCTGAGGTGCACATATTTGAAACCTCAAGACTCAAAACCCAGTGAAACCACTGTGAACTCTGAAGCTAGGGATTGCCCTCCAGTGGCCAGAGGAGAGGGGATTGTGCAGAAAGAGGGGAACACCTCAAGGGCAATATGTATCTCTATTTCATCTTTTTTATTAGTTTTCTTGATCAACTGTTCAACATTTCAGTAATGTTGAACACTGTCATTAAAACACCAGATATGGGTGCTGGTGCTGGAAGACTGCAACAGATGAGACTAGAAAACCTGCGGGCAAACGTCTGAGCCTTCGTCTGTTGTAATCAAAAACGCCGGCACTGTGGTACAACTTACTGTTTACATCTGGATCTTTTCTGTGGAAATGTTCTCTGGTACATCTAAAACAAGAAACCCCTTCGACTTTCAACTCCAATGGGAAACCGAACATTTAATCAAATTTCATGCAAACGTTAGTTGATGCATTCAAGATTTCAAAATTAAGTTGCCTAAAGGGAAATTCCTGTTCAAAACCCAAACAGACTGAAAGCATATGTCTGGAAAAACACACACCTTGACCTAGATGCACTTGCTCTCTCTTTTTCCTCGTCTGGGCCAACTTCCTCTGCAGCATTTTCACATCTTCTTTGTCATTTTGGGTCCCCAAAGAAAGGTTTTCACAACAGCACGCCAAAAGGGTCATTCATGTCTACCTATAAAGGCTTCACCAGTCCTTTGAACTCTCATAGTGGCATTTTTAAAAAGGTGTTATTGTCTGCTTTTTTTTCTTTTTATCTTAAAGTTTCCAAATCCCTGCTCTGTGGGCGTCATTTAATCGGTTCCCTTGCATGCTAGGCTGCTAAACAGACACTCAGGTGAGCACACACTGGTGCTCTCTTACACCATTAACTGCACAGTGTGTCCCAGGTTGACCACCGTACCGTGGGAACTGTATCTGCAGAGAGCAGCGCATTGTGGTACAGGAGCTGTCAAGAGGGACAGCGGGATAAAACAGGAATTGTCCTTCAGCATGGACCCAATTCATTTAGCTGGCACACAGTAGCCTGTTCGTGTAACATCACCCGACTCGACCCGAACCAAGTCAGGCTAGAAGCATCTGATTGTTCCTCTCTGGGGTGCAACACGGAGTACAGACTGAAGCCACTGTTATTCAACCTGATGCACACACACACACACCAACAGAGACATTTAGCTGAGCCATCTTAATTAAAACTCAAACACAAAGACAACAAATGGCCTCTTTATGTTAACAGAGCTGTGAGTGAAAATCTCTTGAGCAGGAGCCACGATCGGGTTAAAGTTTACTGTCTGACACCTGTTTTCTGTGGCAGGAGTTGAACCTTTGACAGTGTTTTCACAAATGTAGAAAACAGGAGAATAAAGCATTTTATCACGGGACAAGGTTTGATTCATGTGTATAAAACCAGCCTTGTTTTCACTTTCATCTTCATTGTTACCTGACTCTTCTCAGCAAACTGTGACGATGATTAACTTTATGGAAAATGACTTTGAACTTTTCAACTGTGTGATTAGTTAAAATGTTGTAGACTCTTTCTAGGGGAGACATATCAGCATCAGTGATAACAGATATTAGATAGTGATAACAACAGCAGTGGTCATAACATACAAATTTGTTTTAAAATAAACTATACTACTAACTATAAGCTCTACAAATTAGAGCTCTGAAGAAAGTAGTCCATTCATCGATTAGTCCATCGACAGTAACTTCATGTGCAACAATTTTAATAATTGATTAATTGTAACAGCTGTTCAATCAAGTAAAAATAGCAAATCACTCTAAATATCTTTGGGTTTTGAACAGTTGTTTGGACAAAACAAGACATAAGAAGATGTCACCATGGCTTCTTAGAACCGACAGACTAATCAATATTGAAAATAGTTGCAGTCCTACTTTGAGGTTACTGATCATCTGACAATCAATCATATAGTAGGTTATTGTATTTAGGGCTGCAACTAATTTTCATTGTGGATTAAACTGCCGGCTATTTTCCCGATTGATTGATTAGTCGCTTGGCCTGTAAAATGTCAGAAAATAGTAAAAAAAAGTGATCATTATTTCCCAGAACCTTAAAGGCATAACGAGTAGGATTTTCCTAAAAAACAATGTATAGACTCGTACAAATATAATCCCTCTCAATCATCACTTACGACCCACTAGAAGTGTGTGGCGGTGTCTGTATCTGCAGAGACCCTGCCCTCTGCCTGGATTTTCTTATTTTGCTGTGCTCGGATGTTTCTGGGCATCAACCTTTGGGTAGTGGTTGTGTAGCCCCCAGGCAATAAAAGCACACAGGGTGTGAGGTGCAGGACTGTAGAAACGCAACCAATTGCCAGATCGTGAGCACATGGGTTCACCAGAAGCGTGTGCGCTTTGAGCCGGGGAGCTTTTAATGTTGCGTTTACAAACAGCAAACGACGAATCCGCTCGTTGTGCATTTAAGTGATGTTTTAAATTTGTATTTTGTAAAAGATGGCCATCACAATTTTCTAAAACCGATGTCTTTGTGAACCAGACCACCAAAGATATTCAGTTTATGATCACATTCAGTGAGACAAAGAATGGCAGCAAATCCTCACACTTGAGAAGGTGGAGCCAGAGAAAGTTTGGCATTTGTGCTTGAAAAATTATCTGATTATCAAAATAGTTGCATCAATCAACTAGTCTATTAAAAGACTATTCGTTTTAGCCCTGATTGCATGTAAACATTTTTGAAGAAAACTACGAGCTAATGTTTGTTGTTAAAAACAAACTTTTTTGAGTCACTGGGTTAAAGTGTAAAATAACAGCCTTTTGCCGTAGTCTAGTTCTTGAGCTACCTTTGTCCTCAGCTGACTGTTTGGTTGACTAGTCGAGAGGTTAAGGAGAGGTCGGGGTTAACAAACAGCATGAGAAAGTGATAGCTGTATAGAAAACCTAATCAATAACTTCACTCTTGGACTATTGGACCAAGCATTACCTGCAGGATGAATAATGACCTTGTGGTCATGGTACTGTACAACAGCGCAGAGAGGTACGTGTGTGCCTCACAATCCCTTGAAATTGGAAATTCTTTGAAATCAGATTAATACTTTCTAATCCTATTATTGCTTTTTAACACCAGATGAAAAGCGTACATACTTCCTTGCAGAGAGGTACAATTTGCAGCTTTGATTTCATGACTATCACGCTGCAGTGAAAGACAGGTTGATGCCATAAAATGTCCAAACCCATCATAAGACAAAGTCCAAACCAATTCTGACACCATGAAATTCAACTCGGAAGCCCATTGTTCGTGGCTGTATGATAATTAGAGTTGGCCTTGCTAGCTGTTTATGTAAGAGGGGCTTGTTTATTCATAGCGAGTTCAGTTTGTGTGAGAGCCCCATCGGATCTCAATGGCTCCATTATTAGGCGAGTGGTTAAAGCCTCTTTCAAACTTCAAACATAAGAAGCCTCCTACTCAGGCACTCTGGCCTGGTGAGCTGCAAAAATTGAAATGTAATCACTCTGCATATGCAGCAATGTGCAGTGAGATTTTATGCAAGTTCTTTACCTTTGATGAACAGTCTGTGAAACACCTGAGTACGCTCCTGCTGAAGTCTGTGCAATAAATAACATGCAGCCGTGTTTCATCTTTGGCAACCAAACGGCTGAGGACTCGTTACATTTCCACTGACTTGCTAACGTGTTCTACGACACCAAAGAGAAAAGGGCCACACACAGCTGGGTCATTGTTCTTGACGGGGGTCCTGGAGTGTGCAAAGCCTCATTGGCTATAAGCCTCTTTGACTGTACTCTCTGCACCGGCAGAAGCAGGTAGAGCACAGCGAGCACAGGCTGCACGCTAAAACCAGAAAAGTTACGCGTTCAAATCCTGGTTTAAGGAAGAAACAGTTCCGCACGGATATACTAAACATTCCAACACCGGATCAATATATTAGCTTTATTGTTAGGCCGTGTATGGAGAGGGCAACACCCGTCCCCCATTCATCATAGTGAAAGCTGGTGGAGGATTAGCTCACAGAGGAAATGTGAAAGTAGAACAAGTGCTCTTCTTCTACCAAAACCCCTTGTGCACACTCCTCGTCTCCAGTGGCCACTTTCATCCTATTTCCTGGACTGAACTAATATAGCACTTTACAATTGGCCTTTCATTCACCCATTCACACACACACACACACACACACTGATGGCAACGAAGCTGCAGAGGAGCTTGCCTGTCCATTGGGAGCAACTTGGGTTCAGCACCTTACCCAAGGACACTTCAACATGTGGACAGGAAGAGCCAGACATCGAACCACCAACCCTGTGATCAGCCGCCAAATCCTCATACACTGATCTGTTCAATAATGCTCTAACAGTCTGATTTCCTTTGCACAGAAAAAAGAGGATAAAGCTCTGATATAACAGATGTGTGAATCTCTTTCTCATCATTGTTGGTGCATTATATCAAATCAAATTTTATGATGTCGTCATGCTGTTGTAATGCTTTGTTAGTTGCCAGAGGAGCCACAGATCTGAAGATGAAATGACAGGAGCCATTCATCGCCCGGTTGTGTGACACCAGTGTTTCTTTATGGCTTCTTCATTACGCTGATCTCACCATCATGCTCGCTGCGTCACATGGTGTGCCATATGCCAGTCACAGGGTAAGCGACACTGACACTGGGCACAGTTATCCTGGCACCTCACAAAGCCTTTGAGCTGAGCTGATGGTCACTGACTGTCATTTAGATTGCTCTAATCTTAATGACAAAAGTACATTGCAAGCTAAACTAATTTGCTAATAATTTCAACGAGCAAAAAAACCTCCAATATTCTCTGTAAGTTTCAGTTTTTATGTGTGTTTTTAATTTGTCCTTTAGAAAATCTGATTGGAAACACCTGAAATCCGAAAAAAGTCAAAATATCGCAAAAAAAGTTGGCGTATCAATAAAGATAAAATGTGATAAAGTACAATGGAAACAGATTTAGTGAATTAATCATGATGTTCATGAAGCATATGACTTAAAGACGCCACTGGAGAGACGAACATTTGCGACAGACGACAACATCAGATCTGTGTGGAGCGAAGAGGAGACTAATGTTCCTTAACAAACAAAAATGCTGCACGTTTCCATCACGTTTTTCCATCATTTGAGGATTGACTGGCGTCATCTTGTTGCACCCTTTGTTTGTTTGTTTTAGCCACATTTGGCCACTTCCAACCCCTGCGTTAAAGTTGTAATCTCTCGAAGATTTTCACTTGTCTTTCGCGGCACCTATGGCAATAATTGGTAATTGCAGGTGTGTTTTTGGACCTCACTTCAGTTTCAGTTTCAGTTTCCTCGTCTGTACTCATCGATCTTTTCTTTGTTTGTTTGGCCATAATAACCGTTTACTCACAATGCTAGCAGAGACCGGAAAAAACAGCACATCGCTTCACACACAGGCGAGTTGACGAGCGAGTCTGTTGCGTTAAAAGCCTTGTTAAAAGCCTAACTGTGCGCCGCTTGTGATTTTTCCGGGAATGTTGCTCCCAACACCGGGGTCATAATACTGCAAATGCAAGAGCTTTCATCAGTGGGCCACAGGCTCAGTCACCATTGTGTTGCATCATTTGGCGATGGATAGTGACTTAACAGACATTTATTTAAATGAAAATCTTCCGAGATTATATCTTTAAGCTAACGTTAGCACTGAACCTGTTTTAATACCGACCCTCCATCTGACTCCGGGAAAGGCGACAAGCAAGCCAACTGACCAAGATGTTAGAATATCAAAGTATTAGTAATTGTAATGTTCTGAATATCTACTCAATTGTGGAAAACAAAGTAGCCACAGTTGCTGCCCAACTCCACTGTACACTAACGTTAGCAAACTGCAGACAGACAATGTTAGCAACTAACTGGAGAAGATACCAGCCAAAAATTTAGCAAGCTTCAGAGACAGATATTGTTCCAAAGAGTTGGTGGAGAACAAAGCTAACATTGGACCAGAAACAATACTCCAAATAAATGATAATGTTGCTCTGTGCCTGCCAGTAAGTAGACAATTATTTGTTAACAAAGTAGCTAACGTTGCCAGTAACAACTCTATAGGGCCGAGTGTCTGTCAGCTTGTTAGTGAGTTCTTCTGCCCGACAGTCATGAAAAATGTGTTAATGCAGCTTTAAAGACTTTTCATTTAAACACATGCAGCCAATGTGCCACACTAAAAATAAAATGAGTCTGTTTTTGCCCAAACTCACACCACTGAGAATGATAGCTGGTTAATATGAGCACCTGTTACTGCTCTTTTACTATTGAATGCCACATTTCCTGCATTTCTTTACATGAAAGAGAGACATCTTTATAGTTTTGATGAAAAGAAAGCTAATTCATTCATCATCAATTCATTAATCATGACATAGAATTATTAATTAGAACATTTAATGACAATTTGCATGATTTAAAATACTTTGATTCTTTTTTAAGTGTACTGATATCATAATACAACACTTTTACTGTATGCAACCATGTTAAACGTCTATATATATATATATATATAGATATAGATATATATAGATATATCTTTTTTTATTTTATTTTTTAGTCTGTCTATTCTTATCTCACGTCTCCCCGTCCAGTCTACTGGACCATGAGATCCACTTGACCTCAAATTTTGTGCAAACTTTCAATTTTACAAGACTCAAAGTTGCACCAATCCTCCCTTCCCATTTTTTAGGACTACACTTGTACAGTAATGACATCTACAAACACGTAAAGGAAACCACCACCTCTGGCGTCTTCACAGTGTCAGACTTCTAAGTAAGCAGTATGTGAGCATGATGCAAGGGAGGTGACTTTGTTCTTCATGAGTCAGCTGTGTCAATGCCATGAGTCAGGGAAAGTCGAGGAAACAGCTGCTTCCTTGTGTCGCCTGTTTTTTTTCCACTGTGAACCTGGGGGCTTTTACAGCAGTTGTAAAGCCGTATATGTAAACGCTCAATAGTCTTTCCAGCACATAAGAACTCAAAACATACTATACATCATGCTGTGTCTTTAGAGGTGAATCTCCAAAAAAGAAAAACAGTGAAGAACTTGGTTTGACCCTGAATGGCAAGGTGTTAAATAATAGTCTTCTTTAGGTTTTCTGTCTGGACTGTGACTTGTTTTCTTTTGCTTTCTCAGTTACAGTCATCTCAGTTAATGTCTGGTTTCCAGTTTCATGCAATTCTTTCTTTCCTTCTTTGTCTCTGTCTTTCTTCAGCTCGGACACCAACAGGTGAACATGTAATCAGATCATAAAGAGAGGAGGAGTTGAGTTTTGTTTAGTTTCAGGTGGGTAACTGCCCCAAAGCAAACTTGAACAGGAACAGCACGATAACCGGTCTGGTGAGAGCCTTAATTTCACAGCCTGTTTATCAGAGATGAACTTATCAACTCTCGAGGTCATTTCTGCAGGAGAGAACGAGATAACTGCGTCTGTCTGCAAAATTATAATTTGTATGTGCTTTTAAGACATACTTCTTGGCAGTAAAAGGAAAACAGTTGCCCACATGCTTGTATGCTTCAATGTGATAATGAAATGCAGCCATGCTAGCAGCTCCGTGAGACTGTAGCCTGCTGAGTTACAGTGGTGTTTTAGGCTAAATGCTAATGTCAGCATACTAATATGCTCACAAATGCAAACATGCTGATGTTTAACAGGTAAAATGTTCACCATGTTCACTGTACCCAGCAAACATTTCGACGTTGAAACCACGTCTACACCTCGACGTCGTAGCCAAAATGAAAATTGAACCGATGTCAAGTCACAATGTCGACGTCTTCTCACCTGCAGTCTTCAACTTTTAAAAAATATTCAGTTTCTATATCCTGACATGTTTTGCGAGTAACTGTCTTGCTAGAATTTCAGGGAGCGCCCATTGTTCCAACAGTCAATTAGTACGACACCCCAGTAGTCCGAAAAATGTCCCATTGGACCGAAAGCCCATCTGTCCGACCGCCCGTTGTGCCAAAAACAAATTCCAATTGCTCCAACGGCCCATTTTCTGAAAATACACACTCGCTGCTCCAAACAGTCACCTATGTGCATCCATGAAGAAAATGTGAATAGCTTGTTCTTCTTAGAGGATTAGGGTTAGGGGTTAGGTTTCTCATACAAACAAAAGCCCATGGCTAATTATTATGCACAACGGCATTATGTAGCTTACTGCAGCAGTGATATTAAGATGGTAGTGAGTGGTAGTGCTTAATCCTCTAAAAAGAAGGGAGAGTGTCTATTTTTGAATAAATGGACCGTCAGAGCAATGGGAATTTGTTTTCGGCATAACGGGCTGTCGGACAGATGGGCTTTCGGTCCAATGGGACATTTTTCGGTCTACTGGGGTGTCGGACTAATGGGCCGTCGGAAAAGCACCAGAATTTCACTAATGCTTATGTTGACATCAGGCCAAAGCACAACCACTCAATATTCAAGAATTCCTGCGCACCACATCTGTTCAGATTAACTTTTTAATGTAAAATGACCAACTACAATATAGTAATTATTGTATATTAATATATGTTAATTATACACATGCGACTATATATGAATTAATTAAAAAGACCATCTCATAGAAAGTCACTCCCGGTGTGCTGGAATACTTCATCTTCAATGCTGCATTATTCCTGCGGGCAAAGAACACGTCACGCAAACTAAATGCCACTTTTTATAACTCTGAAAGTTGCATATGAAAGCATAAAAATCATCACCGATAAATGTGTAAAGAGGCCTTCGTCGTGCTGTTTGTGCTTCTCTTCGAAAGATGTAAGACATGCGCAGTAGGTTGAAATAAATACTTCCTGAGCAAAGTAGGAAAATACGAGGCATGCGCCGTAGATTGAAATAACTCTACATAGCTTTATATTGCTTATTATGCAAACATAACTTTCAGGTTGCATATAAAAGTACTCTATAACACTGTTAGGGTATGAATTTATACTCAATAACTTTTAAATTGTTCTGTGGTTTAGGTACAGCCTGCACGTCATTTCGACCTGTTTGACGCGAGAGGTTGAGCCATAGACCTGTCGTCAACCTCCGGGTCGATGAAATGTTTGCAGGGTAGTTTAGCGTGTTAGCGTGCTAACATTTGTTAATTAGCGATCAACCTCATGGTGGCTCTAGGAAAAGTTAGGAGATCACCAAAGTCATCCTTCATCCTCTGGGGAGAACGAACTTTCATTTCCACACCATTAGTGTGGGTAAAAGTAATGAAACATACGCACATACATAGAAAACATATACATATCAAATTCATCTTTTCATTGTTTTGTTGAATATATTGATCGGTTTTCAGTTCTGTCCCACAATTAATAAGAACAGAAAAAGCAAAACAAAACCGAAACTGAAACAGAAAAAAAAAATCAAAAAATTAAATTAAACATGTACGTATCTAGTTCATCAGTTCACCATACTGTCATTCAGTCTTACAACTATTTCTTTTTATTCGGGGTGAAAGGAGGTTCTGGGCATTTCCCAGCATGCATTAGGCAGATAACAGGGTAACGTCCTAGACAGGTAACCTGTCCATCACACAGGTTTTTAGATAACAGAAAGAACATCACAAGATTAAATGACCTACTTGCTGCAGCAGCAGAAATAAGGTGACATTTTATTTGTAAGTTGTCAGTGTTACTACACAGTGCTGCATATTGTATGACACCGAAGGAAAGATTAGTCACATACTTAGCACATACATAATATACATTGCCTCGTGATTGGTTATAATATACACAGACACTCACACAGCAGGCTCAGTGAGGATTTACAGCTACAGCAGAGATTAAATTTTATTACACATGTCATCACTGGCTGTAATCCACTTTAACAGGGCCTTGTTCGCTGACATCTTGCAGAAAGAACATGCAACTGAAAGAGAGAAACACTCAAAGTCATGGTTAAAATTAGCATTGTTAACTCATGAACCCTTGAACACTGCATCACTTATGACCACACGTCGATGACAATAATGTGGATTTTAATGCTGATTCACCACCTGTGCAACTCAGGGAACTATCATGTCTCAAAGCAGGAGTTTAACAGTTAAATAAAGCTGACAAAGCCTGTTTTTCTACTGACCTCCCGCTTCAGAATACAGATATATATAAATTTTATTTCATACACTGATGAATCAATCAATTAATAACTTATGGAATCAGATTAGTGCCAATATAATCAAGCAAAACTTCTTAAATATCAAACAAAAATAAGAATTTGAGAGAGAATAAAACTCACTGAAGCAAAAAAATGTCATCTCAAAAGTAAAACTTACAACTTGCAAATAAATTATTTGTGCAACTGTCGGTCTTGGTCTCTCGTGCTTTTGTTTACAGTTCCCTCTGCTTCTTTCCAGACGTTGTTCAGTGATAGGCCTGTATGATCAATACTTACACTTTATTAATCTTGTAGGAATTCAGTAAAGTTAGCTAGTGGTGAATGCCCAGTGCCGTTGTTTTGTCCTTATACGCGAAAACTCAATACTGAAACCTGCGCTTGCTGCACTGAACAACGTCCGGGGCACTGAGCTGTCACTCAAAAAAAAAAAATAGCCAATGGGGACGCACCCCTGAAAAAAACACACAATCTGGTTTGTGTCAAAACTGCAAACAAAAAGTCAGGCAGCGCAAACGAGAGAGCTGTCAGCGTAACCGCAAAGTCGACAGTGAGGGCAAATGTCTGATGAGTGAGAAAGAAGCAGAGGGAACTGTAAACAAAAGGACATGTTATCCAAAGAGACCAATAGTTTACATGATTACACAAATAATTTGTTTGCGAGTTATAAGTTTTACTTTTGAGATCACATGTTTTTTTGCTTCGGTGAGCTTTATTCTCTCTGAAAGGTTTGTTTGATTATATTGACACAAATCTGATTCCATAATAACTGATCTTACTAAAAAAATATGAAAATGTTTCTGGCTCCTGTCCTCCTGCCAAGTTTTACAAAGTGCTTTGCATAATTTAGAGGAAATGTGAAGCATTTTAATAAAGATCAAAGCAACAGACCACAGACTCAACATATTTAAATCATTCTAAAATACCTATTTATGGCAGCAACGAGGTAATCTATTTTCATAACGATCCAGAAGATTAAAGTTGGAGAACAAAACCAACTCTGCACAGTACTCATACATCTCAGCAGTTACGTAACTGGCTTTGAAATCAACATTTATCTTAAGAGGCTGACACGTGTACAGTGTGTTTAATGTTAAGTTTGGAGCAACTATTGTTGACATTGCTTTACTGTTTCCATTTAGTAGAAATGTGTATATCAGTCCATGTGCACCGTAACGCTGGCAGTGTCACACTTTGGTAAGCGTCCATTTGTTCTTCTGTCAACAGTCAACTCCAACAAAACAGAAAATCCTTTACAAAAGTTTTTTTGGAAGGAGACGGTGGCCATGTGATCACAGTAAGCCACTTAAATCGCAGATCTGGATATTACTTTAAATGAACCTGCCAACAGAAGATCTAAACAAGAACAAGTACCTGGAAAAAGACTGTTATTAAATTACATGTGAGAGAACACATTGCCTCATCTGTTTGCTTTAAACTGGACGTCCACTGGCTGATGGGTCAGGGTTTTGTTGGGGGGAAGTAGATGCACAAACTCTAGTTTGGATTGTGGGGGTTTCGCAACGTGACCATGTGTTGGATCCTGAGGAACAATCAAACCGGGATAAGGGAGGGGGCTGCGGGGACAATACTGAGGCTGTCCCCTGTAGGCCCCATGCCACATAAAGACCTGATTATTCCCCCCCTCCTGTTGGCTGGCCTTGCAGAGTGGACAGACAGTGGACTCAGTATTTCCCTTCCTCTGTTGAGCAGTGGGGACTCTCCTCCAGTCTCAGCCAGGGCACAGCAATTTAAGGGGTGCTGTTGTTTTGGAGAGCCACTGTGGGAAAGTCATTAAAGTGTAAAGCATCTCTCTTTTATTTCTTTCTAAAGGACTCCTGGAAGAGACATCCACTAAGGCGGTGGATGGTAATGAGTGCTGACATGGACCGGCCACCCCCGCAGTGCCGTGTGTGCCGATAGTCGCTGCCATGGCAAACCGATTCTCTGCTATGAAACCGGCCTGACGCACGGCAAGACGGGCTTCCTCTCTTCCACAGGTGGCCAGTGGCTACCAGCAAACTACTAAATCAAACCTTTTCTTCCCACAGGAAAGGGACTTTTAGTCACTTTGGTGGCCGTCGGTAGTGGATATTCTGTCATGTGCTCCAAAGATCAGCCTGTCATTATTTATTTAAAGGAGACTTAGTGAATACCTGATACGCAACACATGGCTCTCAGGGATGCTGAGATGAGGCCTTTAATTTAATCAAGGGTCATTCCTCAGCCGTCTCCTCTTACTGATCATATCATTATTATTCCACGCGATATATATTTAAGCGGTGAACTGGACGGTGCACGGGTAAGCACTAAACTACCTATCACCCTTTCTCCAGTGAAATGACCCACATGGCAGACCATTATCATAGCATTACAAAACCACAAAAGGAGACGTAACAGCGCGCTGGGACAAAGGCACAATAAGTAGCTATTTGCACTGCATTGTAATGACAGAAGATTGCTTTCACTGCAGAAACATATCATGGGAGTTCCCTTACTGCTGTATATAAAACAATCAGAGGTGATTCACTTGCGAGTTCATAAAAGATCAGCAGGTAAACTGTCCAGCACACCGTAGGTGCAGTAAGATAAGGGCACAGAAACAGCTGACAGCTGAGTCTGACGTTGAATTTCAGAGTATGACAGCCTCTCCGAAATGTGGAGCACAGGAACCGGTCTGAAGCAGTCTGCTGTGGAGAAAGTGTTATTCATTCATTGTCCCCGCATTTCTTTGAAAAATGGGGGCCTCTGCTGGAATCGAGCAGTACCACATGTTGTTTACTAGCCCTTTCGCTCCGCAGGACATCCCGATACAGTATTCAGATGGCTCATTTTGTCCTGTAACCGTGCAGCTGTCTCATCAAACACAATCCATAATACCACTGTGCTGTTTACAGTATCCTGAGCTGACACCAGGGATGTTGCATTCACAATGTTCCAGAAATCATGTGCAACTCTCCTCAGTAAGGTTTACAACACAGTCCACCCGGCACAAAATATTATTTTGGACTCACGAGCTGACTGTTTGCCCAGTCGTCACCCTTAAACGCTGGCACGCCACGGTTCTATTTTCGGTCCGTCTATCGATTTGCTTGGTTAAACAGTGGGCCACATGCCATGGACAGATTCACGGAACAGGTCAAAGACACCCAGTCGAGGTGAAGAGAAACAGGCCTAACGGTCCACACAGTGTGCAAGGCAGCCGAGCATTACTGAAGCAGCATTGATCGGCTTTGTTAATGGCTGGATATAGGAAAGAGTGATTGATTTGACCGCCCCTGCATTAATGCTCTTAACATCAAGCTACGTCCTGGTGGTCACGCTGTTATTTTCTTGTGCTTTTATATTTTCCCAGAACTTCACTGGGATCCTCTCCCTGTACACTACTGTGTATGTTTCCTTCTCCCAGGGCCCACATATAGTGAAAAGCAAGGTTATGCAACAGCCCGGCCACTTGAATGAACTGCCATTTACTGAGGGTGAATGGAGGAGTTAAGAATGGCGAGGGACCCATTGTTAGCTGTCATTGGTATGCAGAGTGCTGCAGCAATACCATTAGGACCCTCGTTAGGTTTGATCAAAATCCACTATATCTTTACCCCCCGATCCCCCGAGCTTTCTCCTCCGTGTCGCCCTCAAACTGCTCCTGTCACAGAGACCAACAGAACCAGCCCAGTCACGAGGCCTGAGCCTGCACATGTACTGCACATGGAGGACCAAAACATCGCTATCTACACTCAGAATGAAGCCAACTTTGTCTGATATGTTTTCTGTTCAAATCATGTGTTCAAAGGTACTCGGAGACCAATCTTGAGTAAACACTTCACTTGCAGGGTTGCAGGGAGGGCCTGAAATATGTTGTTGTGCTCAACCGGCACAATGGAGCAATAACCAAAGGTGGATACGTAGTCAATAAGCACAAAATCATTTGCATTTTCTGCTGCGCTAAATAAGTCAATGCTTTTATTTTGACAAAACAATCTGTAACCTCCTTGTTGAGTCAAGAAACAATGTTTGAATAAGAATTTGACACCCTTTGTCATCTGAAGCGATGCAGATAACCAACTGTTCTGGTTCGTTTTAGTCTAAACACAAGGATTCACCCCAGTTCAGTAAATCCTCCGCCTCCTCCTCCTCCCTCCCAGTCTGTCTTTAGAAGCGGAGTGAACTGGGTTAGGGTTATATAACCAGTGTCTGCTCCCATAGATCCTCAGCAGCTCGTCTTCCCCTAATCTTTTCAGCTTGATTACACCCTCCATCCCCCTCCTCTGCCGACTCATTCAACTGAGAGCGTTCTCACACACAAGCACATCCACACAGGAGCACATGAACCAAGCATCGGGATCCGCCACGCTCCGGTTTAGAGCGGATGGGATGCTTGAGATTGCAGGTGTGTGTGTGTGCGCGGCTGCAGCAGTGTTTTGTCAGCGTGCAGCATCCCGTCATGACAAACAAGAAGATGCGCGCGTCTGAGGTTAGCTGTGCATGTTCGCCAACCTCACGCCTCTGATTTCCAGACTTCTCCAGCTGCTTGCACTGTATCTTATGTAGCATCACGAACGATCAGTCATTACTGCAGCTCGATATCTGCGTGAGCAAGAGCGATGTTACAGTCTGCTCGAAGATGTCAACAAAGAGAGTGTACACTGATAATATCTGACGTACCAACAACAGCCTTGTTTGTAACACAGAGGTGCTGAGGAGACTGCTGGTACTGGAAGTGTTAATATGGATGCAACATGGAAATGTAGCGTTACAACAGAGACAGTGGTAGTGTCAACATTTACGACTGCTTGTTTACAGCATCTCTGTACCCCTTTTCTCTTTGACTGTCTGACAGAAACATCTTGCTTGTGCTGTTTGCTGACCAACAAAAGTCAACATTTTGCAGTCACAGAGTACATTTGGTAACTGCTGTGATAAAAGAGAAATCCAGGTCAAAGGCTCAGACAGTGTGTCTGCGGAGTACGTTTATCATTACCCATCATTGGGCACGAAACAGTCACGCCAAACAAGCTACCCAAGAACTGTAAATTCATTTTAGCAATAAGGAAGTCTGCAATCCTGTGCTGTGGAGCTGTAAAAGAGACACTGCTGAAAGGGACGGAGAGGCCAAGAGAAAGTAATCTTTTGACAGTCGTAACAGCGTGCCGACTTTGTTCTTGTGCTTTCTCACATTGAAGTGCTTATAAAAATGGATTTTAAAAGCAGTCTGAGGACACAGGGAGACATGGAGGTTTAAAGGGCAAAGGGTGGCTTCCATTTGGTCCCTTTTTTTTGTGACAAGTAAGCGTAACTGCAGCGGTACACCATGACCCCTCCACCTGACCTTTGGTCACCAATAGCATAAACGTGTAGATTCACCTCAGGTCACAGTTTACCCACAAACCTGTTCACCTCCAAAGGGCTGTAAATCTTCCAGCCTCCAGCTGGCTAAACATTTAATATGTTTTATGAGCCTCTTCGGTGAAGGCCAACAGGCAGAAGATGCAGGAAGTAGGCATGTTTGACAGCGGCCCCATGGGAAATGTTTCGCGTAACGCAACATAAACCTGGAAGTAGCTGAAAGGTGGAGAGGGGAGGGGGTTTGAGTGGAGTATCGGTTCAGTAGTTTTCATGTTTTCCCAAAATATTAACTGTTCTGGTGCGGGCTTAATCGCAGAAAATCCCATTATATGCTGCCGATACATGACAGCCTCAGCGTCTTGGCTGAGTTCCTCGTCTGGCTCATACAGTGACCGGCCTCAACTCACCATCTGCTGCTTCAAACTCTTACTGACAGTTTTTTTACCTCATCATTACTGTAAACTTATGTAAAAATGCATCAGGCAGCATTAGGAGCAGAATGGAGAAATGGGTCAGACACAATCTTGTTGTTTCTATATGTATTATAAAACCAATCGTCACAACATCAGTGCCTCTAAATCCCTACAGTCTTTCATTTTTTGTACTGCCAACCAAGACTCAGTGCATGTAAAACTCATACTGCAGCTATAAATTTAAACTTTTATCAAAAATGTAACTGTGAAATTGAACATCAGTCGATTTTAGAGCCTCTCTGATAGAAAAAAAAGATCCTGAATCCATTTTCTCATTTCTTGAGCTGCCTCAGAAAGTAGGACACTCCAGATCTGTACCTCCGTCACTCTTCATCATGAGCACAAGGAGCTTTATCAGCATCGTGGAAATGATACTCTCATAACTTTGATGTAATTAGTGCTATCAGCTGAGATTGCCAAATGCGACCGACTCTCATGTTTTCACACAGTGATAAGAAATCTTATAGAAATATTATGTAAACTGCTGACACTCTCAGCAGGTTTATCTTGCCAGCTTCTCAACACAAGGCTTTGTGAAAACAGCAAACAATTCCAAATGATTTTACGTACCAATAATCAATATGCAGATTACAACGTCAGTTAAATATAATCTACTACACCAATAGTTCTCTGACAGCCTCAACAATAGCCAACTGAGGATTGTTGTGATCTACTGACATCTATCGGCTTCATGTAAAATGTCACATTTTATGTAACTTCACTGAAACTCATAGATGTGGCTCTGGCGCCCTCAAGTGGCGACGACTTTAAACGCACGTAAACACTTGCAGACGAGCCAGATGGAGCTCATATTGAGTTCTTCACTCAGGCCATCTTGATGTGATGTGTTAAGGGATGGGAGTTCACTTCCTCAGTCCAGATTTCCAACCAGCCAGCCTTACAGCCGAGGCGAAGTGACTAAAGCTGAAACAATACGTCGATTATTTGATTAGTTGATTGACAGAGGCGACACGATGAATGATTAAATCATTTGTCAAAGCAATAATGCAAAAGGTTTTCTGGTTCCAGGTTCTCACATGTGAAGATTTGCTGCATTTCTCTGTTTTATATGACTGTAAATTGAATATCTTTGGCTTTTGAACTGTTTTCTGAGACTTTGTAAACCAAATGATAAATCTATTTATTCGAGATAGTAATCGGCAGATTAACCAGTGATGTTCGTTAGTTGCATCCCTAGATGTCATACTGGAAGGAGCCTTGCTTCAGGTGTACAGGAGGCTGGTTTGGAAAGACATACTGAACCATAAAGTCGCCAACTGTTTGTTGACACCTTCTTTCGGACACATCTGGGGAAACATTTCTGCTTTATGTCTTGTTGTTTTACCACAAACTGCTGTGAAAGAGTTTTTATAGACTCCCTCTTGGAATAAACAATGCCTGTAAAGATGATCATGCTCCAAGATCACACTGAACTTGTTTGAAATTTCAATATATAACAAATCCAGTTGGACATTTTTATTCATTTCACTTCATGATGACACAAAATGCAATGTAGCAAGAACATGGTGTCATGCCACGCATACATAATGAGTAACCTCATGTTCTACTGAAAGAGCCTTTTTTTTTATTTGTATCTTTCGAAGGATTAACATTTGGATCGGTTACTTTTAAAATAAACAAATTATAATCTTCACAAAAATATTCTGTCCTTTACAGATTTTTATATAAGTGCTACACAAATTAAAATACACAGATAACACCGATACTTCACAACAGGGTGTTTGCATTTCCATGAGTCAGTTCTCTGAACATGCAAAAATAAGCTCAGCACTCTGATTTGGCAGGAGAGAGAGAGCTTTGACAGAAAAACTGGTCCCTTTGAGGAGCTGTGTCACAAATAATGAGGGTTAATACTGAACGCTCTGGTCAGTGGACTGTGTACCTGTATTCAGGTGTCCCCTCTGCTTCTGAGATGGAACATTTAAGCCATTTGCATGCATTTGTTACATCCACAAAATAACACACTTGGTGAGGCTTTCCTAACAATATGGAATAGAAATCCAGAGCCAAACAAAGGCTTTCTGAAGAAAAATGCTCTTGTGCACTTTTATTATAGCCCTCATTAGTTTGATCCTGATATCGCAGTCTAAGGCAACTTTCCTTTCAAAGGAAATCACGGGTTTGAATGTCTCTTTTTCGCCAGTCAAGCTCATAACTGACAAGAAGACATCACAGTGATGGGGAACAGATACTTTTTTTTAATGCAATCTGAATGTCTAAACTCTGTCAGACTTCTTGGCTTGCTCATATTGTGTGTACTAGGTCCAGTGGAGGTAAACTTCTGCTGAATATGAAGGTAAAGTCATATCAGACATTAAAAATGAGAATTCAATAGTTTGAAATTCACATTTGTAAAACAATTCAATAAATTCAAATTCATGATGACAAAAATCATCACTATGACTTATGCCTTACAGTGAGGTAAGTCCCTATCCCACCTGGATCATGACCTAAACTGCATTAAACTGTGTGTGAATGAATGAAAATATCACGACGAACGAGAGCTTGAAACTGTGATTTAAGTTGCGACTACCTTGTGAATCAGAAACTGTCAAGAACGTGGTGAGAAAAGTTTGTCAGACTACGAGAACAATGCTTCAATGATCCGACAGTCGCGTGTAAATATACTGTAAGACACTGTTCTATATGCACCATTGTTCATTACAGATGTATTGGCTGTAGACAAGTAGTGTGTGATCACTTACTTGTGCAAAGTGAAGCTGTAAATGCCAAGAATTTCATCTCAGGTGAGAGAATATTGCTTCGGGACCCCTGCGACCTATAATGTTTTATACCCCCAAGACAAAGTTCAGCACTGAGAACGGCACACAAAATGCCAAATGTCACTACGAACGTACCTGTACAGTTCAACTCTGCTTTTCACTACTGACCTTTCACATCTAATCTTTTACGTTTTAAGGATCACATTCTTCAGGCGAGCCCTCTCAAATCACTGCTGACACACAAAGCGGAGTAACAGTGAAAGATAAATGTTTATGGTTTCAGACACTTAGTTGGATTTCTACATGAAGAACTCTTCATAATGCCCCACGTTAGAAACAAAGACCTGTAGGGAAAAACAGCACGAGAGAGGTAGGAATTTGAATTCCAAAACCTATGATCCACAATCACTTGGATGTTTCATTAACTTTGCATGCTAATTACCAGCAAGAAAATCAAAAGCATACTGTTTTGACAGCTTGTCACGACCAGAAATATGGCACTACGTAAACTAGAGGACACAATCACACTCAGCAAGCCCTCAACCCAGAAGGATATTTACACTGCCAGCACTCTGGCCTTGGAAGAGTCTCTGCGCTGCTAGGTGACCACTTCTTCACGTGGCAGGTTGAGCCTCACCTCCCCTCCTGCTGCTGTGGAGGCTGAGTAGACTGCGGTGGCGGAAATAGAAGAAGGGCCGTTGGTCTCCATGGTGAAGAGCTTGCAGGGTCCCGATAGGGCCGCATCAGGCGCCTCCTTTTCTGGGCTGGACGCCTGGGATGATCCACGGGAGGATGTGGGGCTGAGCTGCACGGCCGTGGTGTCCTGCAGCGTGTGCTCGCTGGTCTCTATCTCGAACGCCGCCCCACCGGCCAGCCCACCGTGTCCCATCAGCCCCGTGCCCCTGCCGCCCACCTTGGACCTCCGCGAGCTGTGGGGAGGGGGGAGGCGGCTGCACACACAACAGGCCCCGAAAAAGGAAAAGGCCACCAGCAGCAGGATAGGTCCGATGACGATCGGGGGATTGGCAGAAGGCACCAGTGTGCTGAAGGCGAACGCTCCCACCAGGGTGATGTTGAGTCCAGCCAGCATGATGCACAGGCCGCAGGCACAGCAGAGTGCCGGAGAGGGCAGGCCATGAGGGCGAGACTTCCTCCTCGTCTTCTTCTGGGGCTCCTTTTTAGGTACAGGGGTGCCGGTGTTTCTATCAGTGATGACCATGTCTTCACCTCCAGGCTCTCTCTCTCTTTCTCTCTCTGTGTTATCAAACGTCCCTGCGTTTCAGCCCAAACTCTTCCCCATGGCAACGTTTAAATAAATTCACAGCCAGGAAACATCTTTGTCTGTAAATGACAGACAAATGACAGCTGTAAGAGGGTTTGTCATATTTTAGATAGACACACTGAAAGAAGATAAACTCTGCCTCTGACAAGTGCACTCATTACACTGCTCTTGTTCTGTGCACTAGTATCACTGGACGGCTGTCTAATGATCACGGTGGGCAGAGTGAAGTGTCCTCCCTGAGAGGGTCTGTGTGATCCATCAACGAGCGAGCGCTGCCCTGCTACTCCTATAAAGTACAAATATCAGGAGAGGTTGTGGACCGACATATTCTGATAAATATCTGATAACACTGGGCACTACTGTGTGCAGGTGAGTGGTACAGTTAAAGTTGGTGTCTGTCTGTGTTGGTGACACCAGAAGCTTATGTGGAAGGACTGCTGAGAATACTGTACATTTAAAATCATGAACTAAACTGTGTTTTTAAATATAATTTTGCTTGTTTTGCTCAAAATTTGAGCTCGTCCGTGTAAAACAACACATAAGAGAAGTGAGTCATATAAACATTGAAATAAACAATAATAGTGCAACAGTTGAGCGGTATTGGTGGGACCATTAATGTGGAATTGAATTATTCATATTGTTGCATAATTACATGGTAACTAAGCCTCAGTATAAATGAGATGCATGCACCCTGTGACTCCTGCATCACCATTTTAAAAAAAAGTCCTTCATAATTTAGCATGATTGATCAGAGTCGCTGTTTATTATGATCTTGTTTTGTGAGGCAATCGCACTGCAGCTGCTTCATTCGCGCCTGCTAGGCCACTGAGGGGGAAAGCATTTCAGTATTTAGTTGCAATCAAATCAGCCTTTTTCATTCCAGCATGCACCCCCAATCAACAGAATGAAGAGAGGGGATGTGATCTTTTTCTTTTAGTAAATGTGTATATCAGTAAATCTATGACCCTGAGTATATAACAAACAGCAGGTTTAAGTGTGAACTAGGCTTTGATATAAGAACACATTTAAATGCTGGCTGCACTGATGTGTTGCATCCGTGTGAAATTAAACCGTAAGATAAAAGATCTCACCCTTTGTGTCGATGCACTGAAGGTCTTTCCATTGTTTCATCAGTAGATTTTCACCGAGATTCCCCGTCTAATTACCGGCTGTAATTACGGAGAGGTTGAGAGGACGCGTGCACACCGAACGAGGGGTTTTCATCCTGCTCACGCAGCTTCGCGGTCCTGAGGGCACAAGTCATGACAGCCATTCAATCAGAGCGCGGCGATCCGACCTGCCGGGGGATATTAAATCCGCGGGGAGAGGGGAGATCGCTTAGGTGAGATGGCATTTCATCCGAGTTGACACACGGACGCGACAGCACCGCGCGCTGCTCCTGATGTGGACCGACACGCGCGCAGCACCTGGCAGGTCATCCTGCAACGGAAATGGAGGGAAAACCCGCTAATGTACGCGAGGCAGCTCTCCGGCAGTCGGTGCGGAGTCGTCATATTTCATTATTTCATATGTGATGTGCCGCGCGGAGCAGCGTCCCTCCTCTGTGGACCTCTGGATGCGACTCTCCCGCCTCCTCCTCCTCTCAGATCCATCCTTTAATGTTCAACCTGGTGTGTGTGTGTGTGTGTGTGTGTGTATGTGTGTGTGTGTGTGTGTGTGTGTGTTGCACCAGCTCACCTTTATTTACTTGTTGCTGATTTTTTAATTCAATTTAACTTATTTCATCTTTTCTTTTATCACATGTAATGTGATTTCCCCTCTGAAATTTTAATAAAAGTACTTTATTAAAAATCACTGTCTGGTTCCAGCTGCCTCATCAAGCAAGTTTCTCTTCAGTTTCCTTGTTATCGTGATTTCAATCCTTAAACAACATGATGCCACTTTCTAAGAAGGCTCTCTTTATAAAGGGCTCACAAGTTGTAACTAATGGCTTAATTAAGGGTTAATAAATCAATTATAAATCATTAATTAGACCAACCTTAGTGTTGCCAGGTTGTGAAAACTCTCTCTGGCTGTTTGGTCATTAATAAGTCATCAATAAACAGTCAAGAGTCACCTATAATAAGCCAACACCAGAAGTTAGTATGTTGTCTGTAATTAAAGGTTAGGGTCAGAGGTCCATTGGAGGGATTGCTCTGATGATTTAAAGAGCTAAAAAGACAAATGTTATGCTGGAGGAGAATAAACACCACCTGGCAACCCAAAGCTGTTTTTATTAAGGGCTGATAACTGTTTATAAAGCGTCAGTAAATGACTTATTAACCATTATTAAGTTGTAACTGATAAAAATTAGCTCATAAATCTTGTTGAGAGGTCGCCATCTTAGAAATCGGCACCAATAACACCTTAAAACCTGAGAGTAAAAAGTTCATTCTTGACTTGGAAACAGTTGACAAAATAAAAGTAACTCAAGGTCCACTTACTAACTTTTTTCTTCTCTCTTTGCATGTTTAAAATGGACGTTTGTTTTAAAGGCCTATATGCTGCCAAAACAATCCCAACACCCTTTACTCTCTCACTCAGGTGCTTTCCACCATAAACACCTGTGGTTTGCATCCTAACCAGTGGTTTGTTTGTTTTTATTGGCATATTAGTTTTTTCCACTTACTGTTAGTGGTGTCTTGACTGTTTATTCAACAGATTTTATCTCCAAAGAAATTCATTTTTACCTTTGAAGTCTGTGAATTATCCAGAGTGACCAGGACATTTAAAGTTTTTCCGAATGTCATTTTTCAACGCTTTGAGCACCACAATTGAAATTCCATTCACGTCTGTTGCATTGAGCAGCGACAGACTTCTCATACCTCAACACCTGAACCTGAAAAGAATATATATAAGAAAGAATATTATTGATCTTAAACAAAGACACTAAATTAAACAAAAAATACACATGAGGCTGGACACCTTAAGGGGCAATTGGGAACTGCAGTTCTGGTTTTAAGGTGAGGTCCAGGGTGTTTTACTGGTGTTTAACTGGGATGGTTCACGGGTGGTAAAACTGTTTATACCCTCTGGCTTTTAATCAGGTGATTTTAGTAAAAATGCATATTCACGTGTTTTAATTGTCACTTTAACTCATTCTGTATGATGTGCAACGAGGAGTCCCCCCATTGTTCAACCTCACCCAGACACAGAGGGGTTGTGATTTGAGGCCTGACAATCAAACTGCTGGTTGTCATCAAGGCGCTGCAGACTCCTCGGGCTCCTGTTGCCTGCTTTATTCAGCCTCACAGCACGTCACAGTTTTTGTCAGAGCACAGCGTTCTTCCCCACGCCACTTCCCATGCAGCAGCCATTCTGCCGGCGCTGTCCTGAATATCAATGTGTTATGTTTCACTGCGGGGGTGCAGTGTACTGTATGCAGGCAAATTTGTGTGTGTGTCTGTGTACACATGCCATGTATTCCAATTTGTTTTGCTCGTGATAAATACAAGCAGGGGGACTTGAGCTGAATCGTGCACGAGTCCCATCATCTCATAACGACCGTAATCATTTCTTAATTGCTGGCTGAGAACATTGTGCAGTGATGAGATGAGCTGCACACACGTGGGATCACCGGGCTTAATTTGTTTCACTCGGTGTCAGGAAGTATGGAAACACTTCACTAACAATAACAACTGAAGCTTTGGAGATGTTTATTAGACCACATAAGTACAATATCACAAGGTGATCTCAACAAACAGGACGAAATCTTTTGTCCCACATTTGAAAGAAACTTAATGAAGAAGATTAGCAGGGAAACTGAATAATATTGATCAGTCAGAGTCATGTGATGGCGTCATGGCAGGTCCTGATCAGAAGGTGACTGCTTCAGTTTCCGTCTAGATAAGACATCTGGCATGTCTGAAGATGTCCTGCAACACATCAAAGCATGTCTCACATAAACAAAGGATGTTTCATTGTGTCTGTCAGTTTGTCTGATAAAGCTGAACTAAAACATCTCTAGATAGAAACTGAAAATCTAGAAAATTATTTGTGTTGAGGGAATGTCTTCTTTCAATTTGTGTTAATATGTATTACTTTATTCCCCTAATTCATCCAAATTTAAAACAGCGTTTTAAAATGACCGTACTGCATAACAGGGGCGTAATTTACGGGGGGGGACAGGGGACATGTCCCCTGCACTTTTTCAGACAGCAGTATTGGACCCCTCCACTTTTTACAGTCCAAAAACGTTATTTAAAAATAAACAGGAGAAACATAATATCATATGTTACCTTAAAGTAAAAGTTACTTTCTTTTAAAAAGGCGTTGGTGTGAAATTTCTGCCTATGACAACTTCCTCTAGTTTTATAATAAATACATATTTTGATATTCATATTGCTTTGAGGTGTGGGGCAAATAACAGGGCACCATTGGTGCAAATTTGAACTAAATCCAAGCAATAGGTGAGAAATTACATGAGATTAAGTAGGTATCCCCTCTCCATCTCCAGAGTAGTTTTATTCTGCACTTTTTCGCCTGTGGGGTGATTCAATATATTGATCAGTTTCATCACTTTTTGCTGTACAAAATATTTTTGTTAAGACCATCCATGTTTTTTTTGAGGATTTATGCCTTTACTAACTGTATTAAGCATTAAAGATTAAGCATTAAAAAGATCATTTTCATTGGTGAAACTCACGGGTTTGTAAAGACGCTTCGTTTTGAAGGACAAAATGTATATATGTATATGTTCAGTGTCACACAGGTGAACACATGCCTAATACATACATAATTGAAATCTACCCAGTATCCGGGTTACCACATAGGAAAAACATCCAAATTTGAAACTGTTTGACTATGAAAAGGAGGTGATACCTAGTCATGTTCACTTTTGAAAGCCTCTAAATGGCTTGGACAGACAACAAAGAGCCACATGTTCTTATGTAAGGTAAGTTTACTACCTACCTGTCCTCATGTCATCAACAACACAAAGTGCAGCAGATACAGAAATGATGAGACGAGATTGACGTCCTCATGTAGCATGACTTAATCAACACCATGCCCTTTATATTAAAACCAGCTCTGTGGAGTTTTTAACTCATTATGAAACAGTCTCAGTTTCATACAGATGCCTCTCTATGACCTACATAAGCAAACGAGACCAACAGCAAGAAGATTGGTTATATTAAATAGTTTCTAATAATTATTCTTAATGCCTGCCACCGAGTCGGATTTTTCCACGATATCAGACGAAACGGTGCTGGGGTTTGCTCTGGCTGAATTTGAGTTGCTTCAGCCGCTAACTGAAGGTCCGTCTCTGGAGCTGCTGCCCGCCCTCCTCCCGGCGAAGTAGTCTCCTTGCAGCAGGAAGTGAAGCGGAGGGAACATGTAACTTAACGTTAGGTGAAACCACAGGGATGGCCAAAATCAACACAAAACGAAAAGTTCCATTGAGCTGCTTTAAGTGATTAATCATTTTGTTCTTGAATCAATGCAACAGAACAATCAAAATAAAGCTTGTCTTATTTTATGTCATCGAATCACATTCTCTTTTAAACTGTGGCATACAGATGGCTACAGGATACACCACAAAAAGGTTAACTAGCCATCAAATCACGTAGATCGATTCATATCAACTCATACCTCGCAGTGACTGCCTCAAACCCAAATCTAACTCTGCGAGATGAAAGCAGACGCACATCTAAACATTTAGGTCCAATCACTGCACTGCTTTGGAGTGGTATAGAGTTTCTGTCTGGCAGGAATCACGACCTTATAACAGTGA
This sequence comes from Oplegnathus fasciatus, assembly GCA_003416845.1. Taxonomy (NCBI): domain Eukaryota; kingdom Metazoa; phylum Chordata; class Actinopteri; order Centrarchiformes; family Oplegnathidae; genus Oplegnathus; species Oplegnathus fasciatus. Next base: position 1,842,352 of record NTHP01000010.1, on the reverse strand, counting down.
AATAAAAGCCTGACAACATTCCTGCTGAACATCCTGGAAAATACTAAAGAAATTACTGTAGAAAGTATGAGTAATTGTTCCACTTGTGTTAACGCACAGCTTCATGGACTAGAACGTGTGTCACTTCAAGTCTTTAAAGTTTCAGTTAATTGATCTTTAGGCATTGACTTGAGAATTTGTGATGCAGCCAAAAACATTCCTGCAGGATGTTGTTGACTGACGACATGGACAGTGTGTCAACATAGTATTATACATATAATAATCAAGGGCAAATCAAGAGGTGTTAGGAATCTAGGACAATTATGGGGATCTCTATGGGGATGTTGCAGGAAGTTTTGAGACAAACTGGAATGGAAACGACTGTGGAGAGACACAATTTTCCATAGAATATCTTTTAGACAACAAGTCCTCCAAATTAAATGACAACATATGTATATTGTCAGTTATGGACAGTCACTGCAATGATTTGGTTATGTTGAGGACCTTGAAAGAACTTGGTTAAGGGGAGGGAAAGATCACAGTCATGATTTGAAGAAAACAATGTTGACTGTCGGTAAGAAGCAAAAAATGAACAGCAGTGTCCCGTCCCACTACGTCTGCCTGTGCTCACAAGGCTGCTAGAAGTTAAATGTAGCGAGCTAACGACTGATGTTGATCTGGTCGCACAGCTCAAATAAATGCAGATTCTGCAGAAACTGATGTTGTGAGTGAGAAATAAATGTTTCCAAGAGGCAGCATGTAAATCGAGAATAAAATTAGGCCAAGCGCTGACCCCTGCTGGATCACGGACAGCTCTAACATGGATAATTTACTCTCACGCTTGAATTAATAACAACCTCATGCCCATCCAATGCTTAGGTTGGGTGTTCAGATTTTCACACATTAGACGCTTCCACTTTGCATGATTTGGGGCGTGTACTTGTGTGTGCATGTATTCTTTTATGTGTCTCATATTTTTCTACTAAGAATAATGTTCAATATTTTAGATTAGTTTAATATGTTTTGGAGGAAATGTAACACTGCCCAGATTACCTTTTTAACAAAATATCGACAAAACATTCATATTGAATATATCTGCAAAATGTTCACTATTTTTCTTACAACCAGCATGCGGCAAAACCTGAGTATAGGGAATTAAAAGCACTTTGCGATCAGGGAAACATTACGATCTTTAAAAAAAGGAAATGCCTGTGGTTGTGACTTCACAATGGGCTGTGAACAAAAGCCTCTGGTGTTGAGATCAAATGTAGTGCACACCCATCCTGCTCCTCCTCACCTTTCTTGCACCATGTGAATGTCACAGCACTTCTTGCTCTGGTGTGCAAACCACTAATCCATATTAATTGCATATGACCATAATTCATATGATACAATATTGGTCACATACCCCTCATCTGGATTGGTCTCAGCCATTGGTCCACCCTCCACAAAGGTTCCCATTCGACTCTTAGAACGTTCCAGGTTTAGTTGACTCTGAGTCCCTGCCAACAGCACAGGAGAGCAGATAAACACAGTAACATTCAGTATCACATGCTTCACCAGTCTGAGAGAGCTGTAGCGTACTATGAAGGCTGGCAGGAGACAGAAAACATGATCTCAGGGAAAAAGACACACACATACTTGGATTATCCATTATGTAGTCACCTGTATTCACCTTCCACTTATAACTAGATACAATGAAAAGCTGTTACGGGCACATAAAAGCAGCTGCAGCTTCTAAAAAAACAACAAAAAAACACACATCTCCATCTCATATGAGTGTACGGGTGCAGTTAAATAGCCACAACTGAGGGAATTATCTCAGCCACAGCCATGATGACAATGAAACTGCCATCCCTGCTCTTATAATACTAACTAATTATAAAATATTATGAAGAAATCACTCAATTTGGCAACATTTTTCATGCACAAAGCCAGGGTGTTAAAAACCCACCTCTCTTTTTGAAATCATCATCATCATTACTTTAAATGGAATCTCCAAAATGAATGAAAACCAATTTTATGTTTTCATTTCAGTTCTCTTCACTGAAGCACAAACATGTAGGTGTTCTTGTATTAATCTATTTTCATACTGTATGGTTGGCTGCTCGGTACTAAAACAGTGTCTTTATTTATGTGTAATTACAGTACATTGCTGTATGATGCTAATATACAGTGTAATGTGGTCTTGATGGAACATTTCTATGAAAATGTTTACTCTGTGAGTCTGTAGTCAGATTCTCTCAGCACAGCGGCTCGTTTCTCTCTTACATCCGTCCCTGATCTCATAATGTTCTCCATCTAGGTTTAAAAAAAAAAAGTGGTTATGAAAGAGGAAAGCAGGTTATTGTTTTTACTTTTCAACTGCTCCTCATGAGATATTAGAGAGTTGGCTGATGCTCTGCAATAACCACCGAGACACAACACCTCTCTCACTGGTGTTACCTATTCGCTCTCCAGACTGCAGACTGGCGTCAGATTTGTTATCAACAAATGAGAGACACGGACTTCATGGCTCATTTTCAAGTAGCAAACTGAACACAATGTCTTTGAATGTTACATGATACCTGTATGTGCTCGGCTGGCTCACACGCTCACTCACCTTCTCTTCGTAGGGTCTCTACAGGTTGATCGGGAGCGGGGTTGGCAGGTGTGGGGTGCACTCTGAAGTTTCCTGGGAAGTTTCAGAGCCAAAATAATGTCCCCCATTATTGTCTTTCATTAATGTAGAGAACACATTCAGACTCAACACATTTATCACAGCATGGCACGTGTGATGAAACAACAAGTGTAGTTGCATTATAAAGTATTTAATTTGAATTTTCAAATAATGAATACAAAAATCGAACAACTTACCAAAGGATGGAAGAATGTGGTTGATGTTCAGCCAGGCTTTTATAAAGGGGTAGATCGATATGAGCAAGCCTGGAAAACAGATGCCATTATTCATTTGATGAATAATATAAAAACACCGCTTTTACTATGGTGTCCTTTACTATAGTCTGAATAAATAAGTAATAATTACAGCGTTTGTGTGAATATTTGTCACAATCTCAGGTTCAGAATAAATGATAATCAATCTAGGGCTGCAACTAACGATTATTTTCAATATCAATTAATCTGTCGATCATTTTCTTGATTAATCGATTAGTTGTTTGGTCCATAAAATGTCAGAAAATGGTGAAAATGTTAATCACTGTTTCCCAAAGCCCAAGGAGGCGTCCTCAAATGTCTTGTTTTGTCCACAACCCAAAGATACTCAGTTTACTGTCAAAGAGGACTAAAGAAACCAGAAAATATTCATGTTTGAGAAGCTGAAATCAGAGAATATGGACACTTTTTCTGAAAGAAATTACTCAAAAAAACAATTAACTGATTATTAAAATAGTTGGCAATGAATTTAATAGTTGACAACTTATCGATTAATTGACTAATCTTTGCAGCTCTAAATCAATCATATTTATTGTTTGCCCTGAATTTGCACAACAGTGGACTGAAAGAAAACCAGGAGTGGAGGAAAGTCTTGTGTACTGCAGGCTCTAAGAAAAATCTCATTATAAAGGGATATCACATTTCACTGTGGTGTAAAACCATAAATCTAATCCCTTGCATATTCCAATTTATTGCAATCTGTTTATTTCATTTGCTCAAGTGTTTACTTTATAGATTGCCTGAGAGCCACCCCAGAGGGTAGAAAAACTCTCTTTTTCATAGAAGTTCATGTACTTGTAGACATCACGACCAACAGTGAGATTGTTTGATGAGATAGCCTTCAGATTATTTTTAGTGTACCAGATACAGTGTGTGATGTTTCTTCCTGTTCAACTCGAAGTATAAAGTAATATCTGAACCGCGGGGCTTGTGTGCCTCTCAGTGGCACTCCGCTCCAATTCAACACAGTTATTGATTTCCCTTACAAGCCACAAGAGCTGGCATTAAACCCTGGCAGGTCCTGGGGGTGGCTGTGATGCATGCATGTGCTTAAAATGTCATGAAACTGCAGAAGGAGTGAAAGGAATCTGCCGAGAACACTCTGTTCATACTTAGTCAGCCTATGTGTTGGAGGAGGCATCAAGGCACATAAGCCCCAAAACACATAATTAGATGCTACTTAGCTGCACAAGTGCTGCCAGAGTCGATGTCTCTGTCGAGCTGCTGTGCACAGTTTTGATTTGCCAAATTCTCGTGCACATTAGAAAGGCAAATTAATTATTGAAAGCTGATTAAATCATCAGTGAGAATACGTTTCGCATTAACATTGCATGCTGATGTTCCTCAGATCAAAAGCCCTGCCCTCCGCTCTTTCTGCTGCAGGAAAGCAGTTCAGACAGTTCCAGTTACACCGTTAATGCTGTTGTATCAGGTGATCACATGGTGTGTTTTTCAAGAACGGCGGACGGAAAACGTCACAAGCCACAGATCTTTCATCTTTTTTTTAAACAAATAATCTTCAGTTTGCCTGTCCGTCAGATACGAGTGTGTCCTCCTCGAACCAGACAAAACTCTCAGGAGATTTTTTTAACCCTTGTGTTTCGTTAACATAAGTTTAACTTCCTCATCGTTTGGAGACCCACAGATCCCACTGCTGCATGTATACAAATATTCATAATTGTAAAATCAACCATTCCCCCCCCAAATATATATATATATATATATTCTTCTGATCTCATTAAAATACAATATGTAGAAAAGCACTTAAGCGGTAACCTTTTCTTGTGCCACAGCCTAAGCTTGCACATTTCATGTTTTATATGTTTTATGAGGTATGCATGAAAAAATGATGCATTTTGTTTTCCAATTACTCATTCACAAAGAATCTCCTTCCTACATAGTGACGTAACTTCATGTTTGGGCTCAGTTATTCCCCAAAGAGGTCTCCCCGTTTGACCCTTTTATGAACAAACTGATATAAAACTCCAAAAAGGGAAATTTAACTTGGCTAACTTGGGAGGGGTGGTACAGCGTACTGTCAACACCACCCTGTTAAAGAGGGTCTCCAGGACCCCAATCAGAACATTATAGTTAATCCACTATTACAATAACAATATTCAGTGACACTACAGAAAAAGACCTTTCCCACAACTGGGTCAGTAGTTTCCTAAAAAGCTTCACACACTCACCGAGGCCTCCCGCTCCCAGGAAGATACCTCCTACAGCATCAGCATCACACTCCCTGGACACCCCGATGATGATGCAGCCCGCCACAATGCTGAGCAGGGCTGAGCCCACCCGTAGCCCATGGTACTCCCCGACGCTGACGGGGTTCATTCAGCAGGTGGAGGCCCCCCACCTGCCCTTCACACACACACTGTCCTGACTTCGACTTGGGCCCTCACTGCCACTTGCAACTTTACTGTCATCTGCACGAGCCTCGCCCTCCCTTTCTTTCACTCTCCCTGACACAGAAACACTTTCTCTGGCAGAGCCTCCATCCCTACTCTCCGTTGCTCAAGACGTCTCATGCATCTTTAAAGATGGAGCTCTGGTTTCCATTGCCACCGAAAATTAGAAAGCTCGGGGCGCTGACTCTTATGACAGCGATACGCTGGCTACAAATCTGATCACAGCCCTCTTCCTACCAGCACCGGCATCTAGTATCACATACGCAGTGAATGCCTCGAGTGTAATTTAGGAACAATTTGCACTAAAAACGACCAACAGCTGTGTGGCTGTCTTGTGGACACGTGCAGCGCGTCAAGGACTTAAAAGTAAGACACAACAGTTTGACTACAGGGGCACAAAGAGAGGAAGGGGTGAGGGCAGAGGGAGAAAGAAAGGGCGACAGTTAGAGAGACAGAGTTAGAGTATGTGCTACTTGTGTGATTTGTCTGTGAGCTTGAAGGGAATGTGTAATGAAAGGTTCAGAGAGTCCTCTACGGTGGGGGCCCGAGGCCATCCGTAAAGGCCTGCAGTTGCCATAGGAATAGCATATCCATGGCAACAGAGGGAAAAAGAGGGTAAGCAGGATAAACACCGGTGAATAGGATAACAAATGAACTTACTGGGTAGAGGAGAAACAGTGACACATTTCCTGTTCAGCACTGTTCAGCAGGTAAACTCCTTCTATCTTTCTCTAGAGCCACATGTCCACATCTATTATTAATCCATGCTGGTGATACAGTGTGTGTGTGTGTGTGTGTGTGTGTGTGTGTGTGTGTGTGTGTGTGTGTTGCATACGCAGCCCAAACCTATTGAGTTATTGTAGTTGACCCTTTAAAATGAAGCAAAGTCTCTAGTGTTCACATAATGAACACACTAAATGGTTTCCCTGAACCACCACACCTTGAGCCATCTGTGTGAGCACACTCATTACATGTGAAGCAATAATGATAAATGTTAACGACACAAATCGAACTCATCTCTCTAACGTCTCCGAGGTCACAAGCACGGTGCTGTCTCAAGGGTCTCGGGATACTTTTGTTTGCTCAAAGAAAAATGACTTAGATAAACAAATAACTTTACAAAATCAACAAACAGCTTCAATANNATTTAACATATTTTACAAAAAACAGCCCTGATGACTTTGCTGCATCATTTTATACCAATTGTTGCAATCTCACTTATCACTTAATTATTCTCACAGACATAAAAACATACATGCACTGAAAAAAAAAATTAAGACAGGTAACTGCAACATACAATGACAACCATCTAACTGTTCAAAAACATTAAATGACTGATTTTCATTTATATTTGAAAATTATAAACAATTACTTTGATTGCTTTACTTCTCATTTACCTAAATTAAAAGTACTTTTATTTTCTAAATTAGCCACTTACTTGTGCGTTATAATGTATGCACACAGGACATGTTTAGTTGTGGCATGTGCAAAGAGCAGTTTCAACTCTATAAGTTTAACATTACAAGACACATATACAACAGTCACTAAAAGTTATTGATGCATAATTCAATATGATATTAGTGACACAAAATAAAAAAGAAACTGCGTTGGCCGGGAATCGAACCCGGGTCAACTGCTTGGAAGGCAGCTATGCTAACCACTATACCACCAACGCCTTGAATATCCTCTCTGGGAGACGCCTAATTTTCCAGATCTAAAACGGGTCCATCCAGTTTCATCCTCGCGTGTCTGTCGTTCTGGCAGTCAAATTTTATGAAAAGGAGCACACGACTTTCGACCTCTTCATGTCACGTCCTCGTGCATCCAAATGTCCTTTTTCCTGCTGCAAGAACACCAAGGACAGCCCAGAAAATGATCTCGGGAGCTGGTTAATATTAAGTCAAGAGTAAAATGGGGAGGAATCTGACAAATAACAATAATAAACGCAGTATCTTGTGACCGCCACACGACGTTACGTTTGTACTGAAAATGTAAAAAACGTATGAGCGGCTCATGCAGCTGTCAGTCGCATCTGTAGACGTCAAACCAGCTACCCCTAAAATTTAACTGCGTCAGTAAACGCTACGATAATCGCAGGAAACTAATCAATTCTTACATTCAATGATACGACAGTAATAATACTTTGTATTCAGTTCATATTGGATGCTTATTTTGAAATTATTTTGGATGTAGTCCACCCTGTGGCGTTAGCTGTAACTTGCAGGCCGTTGTGAGGACATCGTGTGGTGGTAGCAGCTCATAAACTTACTCTATTGTAATCAAAGTTTGTTTATTGTGAGAAAATAAACAAAACAAAGTCGCAATCTCGTCCAAATATTAGACTGTATGCTGCTGCGGTACGGTTACCATAACACTCAAAGTAAGTGCGCACTCTCATTTTAGGGAAATGATCTATTTTGGTACATTTTTGCACCAATCAATAAATCACAAATATATTATCATCATGTCAAATATATCATCGAAGCCTCTAATTATTAATTGTATGCATTTCTTACTAGTGAAACTGCAGGGCTAGCTGAAATAACAATTTTTATCTGCGATGTCTACAGTTTTATCCACTGTAATAACACACGTTAGACGTCTATCACACTCCATTTAATTTAAACGGGGGGCAGACACCCTCTCCACATTTAAGAGTAGGCTTAAAACTTTCCTCTTTGATAAAGCTTAAAGTTAGGGCTGGCTCAGGTGAGCCCTC
>NTHP01000010.1:1822226-1829726 GCA_003416845.1 Oplegnathus fasciatus | reverse complement strand
AAAAATTACAACAACATAAGAATTAAGAAGAAACAATAGAGTGATAAATGTATAGTGTATAAGGAGTAAATGATAACAATAGAATAACAATAAAATAGAATAAAAATAAAATAGAATAACAATAGAATAACAATAAAAAGGAAGATAAATAACTAAAATAAGTAAACTAAGATAGAAAATACTTGATATTGAACAGTAATATTGGCAATGATATTGAAAAAAATGATAAAAAGTAACATTAGACACGATGTTGAAAAGCCATATTAGACATGATGTTGAAAAAGTAATTTTGCACATGATACTGATATTATTGTTTTCAGTGTTTCAGCTGATATGCCGGAGTGTACTGTGCAGAGCAGGCGCATATAACATGAGTATTGTGATGAATACAGTGGTAATATTCACCCCGCTGCTTGTGAATACGTATGCCACCAGTCAGCAAATCTTTGTACTGCATACGGGTTTTATCTGGTGTCATGTGACCCACACTCAGCCATCTTGTGGACAACGAAGAGAGAGAGAGAGAGCCCAGAGAGAGCCACACAACTCGCATACAAACCTTGTGCTGTCAGAACAAGCAGAGGTAAGACAGCCAAAGTTTAATACACTAGCAAAGAAAAAGCGTACATTTAAAGAAAGTGCCATGTCAGAGAGACATATTCTGACGAGCTGGGGGTGCTTTGGGGCTGTTGTTAAACCACCATGTTTACTTGGCCTTGCAGCACCGGGCTCCAGTGTCTCTGAGTGCGTGTCCGGGCCGTGAGAGGTGCGGGACGGTTTGACAAGGAAATCTTGTTGTGGATCCAGGCTGCTCGGAGGCCGCGTGTAGCTACTTAGCCAACCTGTTAGCATGCTAGCTACAAGTGTTGAGGATAGGGATTAACTCACGCTAGAGCACTGTTACATTTGTTATGTAGAATATATGACAATACGTCTTTTTCTACTGTAAGCTAAGTTAGTGTCAGTACATACGTAGCTAGCTATATCTCCACGAGGCACACATTAGATGCGTTGGAATAAAACGCTGCTAGCTAATGCAGCTAGCTGACGTGCTAGCATAACCAACCGTTGGCTAGCGAAAATACCCTGGTGTGGCACCAGCATGTAGCAAGTGGCACTTTAACTAGCTGCAACTCTGCTGCCACCCTTCGACTTAACTATAACTCTGCTGTCAATGGTTAATTAATAGGAAATGTATCGGCTAATGTCAGTTACTAGCGTCCTGTGAGTAGCTCAATTATCCATGTTAGTTGTTTATGTGGCTGGTTAGCTTGCTACATTAGCTAACGTAATGTTGGTAATCGAGGGTGATTTCCACTTAACCTTCCCGAGTGACCATAACTGCTCGTATTGAGCATTGTAAGCCAACTTTTAACATTATTAAGCTAGCTTCAGTGTGATCTGTAACAACGGGATTGCTCGGTCCGATAACGTTAGGTAAGTTAAAGCTAGCTGCTTTCCTGTTAGTTACATGAGCGTTACACGGTGGACTCTTTACACAAGCTAACTATCCGGACAACTTTGCAAGAACATGATGGTCAGTCATTTTTTCCGCTGACTTAAGCCCGTCCCCCTCTTATCAAAAAGTTTGACACAATCAAACTGATAAAAGTTGTGTTGTTGTGAACAGATCGAGTAAGGTTAGTTGGCGAGCTTTGGCTCTTAAATCATTTTCAAACGAGTCGTAACGTTATGTAAACTCAGCCAGTCGTTCACTTTTCACTTTATGTTAACATTGTGCACATGTGCGAAGCGTGCAGGAGGATTGCCACAAAACTTTACGTGAGTTGCTGTTAACTACCAACTTACACGTGGCTCATCCTGGCTCCCATATGGTCAGTGGTATTGTGAGTCTCCCGTCGCCTTTTGTGCCCGATATTTGAGGAAGCCTCGATACGTATTAAATCATCGCTTTCAAGCCTAAGTGAAAGGGAAAGTCTTGACAGTGGAGACACTCAGGTAAACAAACAACTACCCTTGTTGGCAAAACATAATTTTTTGTAGTTTATTAGGTGAAATAAAGGAAACCTCCGTTGTCAATTACAGGTGTCTGACATACCCTCCTTGCAGGCTGGGAGACTTCCTAAAATAGCTTTAGCAGATTGAAATTGTACACTGCTTGTGTGCTAGTGGGATGGGCTATATATCCTGAGGAGCTGGAATACATTAAAGTGGGTGACAAAACCTTAAGTATTTTGAAATTAAACATTTACTTAAACGTGTCTGGTAAAACGACACAGGTTAGATGATATTTGTGTAGATATAATTTAGAGCTGCAAAGATTAATCGATTAGTTGTCAACTATTAAATTAATCGTTTTGAGTCTTTTTTTTTTTTAAGATAAAGTGTCCAAATTCTCTGATTTCAGCTTCTCAAATGTGAATATTTTCTGGTTTCTTTAGACCTCGATGACAGTCAACTGAATATCTTTGGGTTATGGACAAAACAAGACATTTAAGGACGTTGCTTTGGGAAACAGTTACAACATTTTAACCATTTTCTGACATTTTATGGACCAAACAACTAATCGATTAATCGAGAAGATGATCGACAGATTAATCGATAATGAAAATAATTGTTAGTTGCAGCCCTAATTGATTTCAAATGTGTTTGAGATGGAAAAATGATTGAATTTTAGTTACATGTAGTAATTGATAATGAATCAACGCTGCTCAACCCCGGTATGTATAGACTAGACAGACCGGATCAGGAGCAGGACAGCAGTAATTGCAATAGCTTAGTGTAATTTCCAAGTTAAATCCCACACAAGTGTTTTTTGAAGAGGTACAATTAATACAGCAAACTGTTGCATCACTAGTATATGAACAAAACTAATATCTGAGACCACCAAACTATTACTAAATGTTTGTTAAGAAAAACAGGCTACATAAGTATGTAGGATTTTTCATCCCTGTGTAAGTTGGGGAAAGGGGTGGCGGACTACAGCACAGTGGTGATGCGTACATTTATTTTCTTGCATTTAATTTGTTTTTCAACAGTAGTAATGTTATACCATGATGGTATAATACTAAGTGGTACTAATCCTTTTCCTCCCTTTTCATACTTGTAGAACTTCAAGGAAGAATGGCTGAAACCCAGACACTTAACTTTGGACCAGAATGGTAAATGAACTGGCATGAATTCATGATTAATCTGAGAGAAATGATCTGTAGGTTGTGAAACTGGTTTTCTGTTGGGGCCCAGTGAAGCTTTTCCATACATGTTCAGACATGTCATTTGCCACTTCAGCTCTTGTATTGTCTCCCCTTCCTCTGTCCCTTCTGCTTTTACTACCCTTTCTCTCCCTCTACAGGCTCCGTGCCCTGTCTGGAGGTGGTGGCAGCGGTGGTGGTGGAAGCGGCTGTGCAGTTGCCTCTCCACCCCTCTCACCTGCGTTGCCAAAGTATAAACTTGCAGACTATCGCTACGGGAGAGAAGAAATGTTAGCACTTTATGTAAAGGATAACAAGGTTGGTAGACCTAAAACGTCTTCATCTTATCTGTTGATGCAGGCTTGCAGTCAACGTGATTTGCATACAAATTATGTTATTGCCAAGACTAGATTTGCATCTTCCTTATTTGTTGTGTTATAACACATTCTTTCAAAGCCTTGTGCATCTTAACAGTGAAGCTTGTGATTGTTTATTTCTCTCCTCCAGATCCCTATAGACCTACACGATAAGGAGTTCCTGCCCATATTGCAAGAGGAGCCCTTGCCGCCTCTGGCACTCGTGTCTTTTACAGAGGAGGAACAGGTAGGAGTACTTGTTATTATGTCAGGTCAGGAAACCATTTCTGACTTATCAACCAGACCAAAATAAATATGGCTTCTGGCCAGTTGGCTTTTTAATATCATTTATTGGATTATACTGTACTTTTGCCAATTGCTACCACATACAAAGCAACTGCAAAGAAGAGAGCTGAGAGCTTGCTGTTCATCCACTCGCTCCCCTCCCCCGTTTGTGTTTGCAGAGAAATTTTTCCATGTCTGTAAACAGTGCAGCTGTACTTCGGCTGACAGGACGAGGAGGCGGTCCGATAGCAGGGGCACCAAGAGGCCGAAGTACCTCAAGGGGTAGAGGTAAGAATTTAACTAACATCATACATGAATATTTCATGTTTCCTTTTTCATTTCAAGTAACTGAAGGTGGTGTTTACACTGTGGAAGCACTATGGTGGATTTCATTTGTCAAATTAGCCTTAATTTTAGTTATTTAGCTATTCTGTCTATGCAGTTTCAGAAGTCAGAACAACTGCAGATAGTTAAGATGCCTTTGAAGAATCCCACCAATTTAGCCACAGCTTGAGACAAGGGGTGCAATATTAGCACTCTGCAGGTGTTGTGCTTACTCAGCATACTTTTCCCCAGCTGCTTGAACTCATAAGTGAAGTGTCTCAAACATGGATAACCCTGTTTAAAATCAGATTGCTAGTAGCACACACACCTGATGATGCCTATATACATCCTCCAATCAGTTAAAGCTGCATACTGTATTTTACAGTGCTGTTTAAAGTGCTCAGGTTACTGTTGGCCAGCCTCAAGTGTTTAGAGAAGTTCAGCATATGCAACACTGGCGTCTGTGTGCTTCAAATGAACTGTGTTGTGTGACCACGTCAGACAGTCAAGTCATTCATAGACCGTTTTCTGAACTACCTAAGTTGAAGGTTTTTTGAGAAGCCATGTCATATAGAGGGTTTCATTATAAACAGGAAGCAGGTACAGAAATCAGATGTTGACAGTAGTGCACAATATTGTTGTTTGTTGTCTGACAGACACTAAGAGTACAGGGAAAATACAACAGCATACTACAGGCTAACTACATCGTCACTGTTAGAGGATATTGTCTATGAATCATGGAGAGGACAGATGAATTAAAAACCACAAGAGCTGGTTTATTGTTCATCTTCTGGATGAAAAAGGAAAGTGGAAGTACAGCATCATGATTCAGCAGATTTGTGCAATGGATGATGGGAGGTCAGTTATATGTTTGTGTGCGTGTGTTTGGCTGAATTTTAAATAGTTTACATATTCTTTACCAATTAATTGACCTGAGCACCTGTGACTTATAGCTGCAGAAAGTGGGTGTAGACTTTCTGATCATCTGTTGTGGAAAATCTCGAATGTTTTTTGAAACTCTCCACTGATGTCTGAAAGACATTTGGTCCTCTGATCACAATGTTGAATATCCTACATAAAGGCTAGTTCATGCTTAGCAGTTGCACATTAGCAACTAGACCTCTTTCGGTCATATTAGGTCATGTCAACTTGTGGTTGTTTTCAGGCCGGGGAAGAGGAGATGGAGGGTTTTACCAAAGAAGTTTTGATGATGTGGAAGGTTTTGGTCGTGGAGGGAGGGAGATGCACCGGTCCCAAAGCTGGGAAGAAAGGTATTAAAATACCCATTTGTAGTGTCAAGTTTTGTTGTAAAAATCTGCCCTTGTTTTGACCATGTACAGATGTTCAATTTGAAGTTTTGCTAGACAGCAGTTAAACATCTTTTTAGTATGACTTTACATAATGTGTTGTTTCTTTTCTCAACAGGGGAGATAGAAGGTTTGAAAAGCCAGGTCGAAAAGACCCAGGTTGGTGTCAGATGTTGTTGGTCAAATAATCAATACATGATGTACTCATTGGCAAATGCACTGGCTTATCTACTTGTTGCTCTCTGTTAACCTGGCAGATGTTGCTCCAGGACATTTTCCAATGAATCACAGTAAGTGTGCCTTTTGTACAAGTTTAATAATTGACCTATAGGAAGTTCAGATTTCTTTAGTGGTGTAAATGATGCAAATTATTATTTTTTTGATTGATTGACAGCATTAAGTCAGTTTGCTAATTGGCTTTAATGTCAACTAGCAATATAATGATGAAGGCTTCACCTTTAACCATCCCCCTACCCACTACTCTTTGCAGTCCGAGGCAACTATGAGGATGCTGGAACAGGCCTACCAAGGAAGCACGACTTCACGCGTTCAGAGAGTGAGAACTGGCGTTCTTCTCGCGATGATCAGAATGGTGAGGATGATGAAGGGGGCTGGCGCCTGGCGGGTACTCGACGGGATGGTGACCGGTGGTGCCCCCCAAGCCCAGGTGGGCCATGTACTGACCACATTACCAATACCTTTATCTTTGATAAATGTTTGTTTGTATGGCCTGTTTCAGAATAAGGTACATTTATGCAACTGTTGTGTGATCTGTTATTTCATTGTAGCACGCAGGAAATTTCTCCAGCTCCTCTTTTTCTTTCTGCATAGTGGCTAATTTGTCAGCTTGGCTATCAGAATGATAATGCATATAACAGGTACCAATTAAGGGAATGTTTTATGTGAGAAGGACAATTCAGTAGTGCATTGCTGTGCTTTTTAACTGCACATGCTCAAGAAAAAAAAATCATGCTTCGGTGGTGCTACTGGTGGCCATAAAGTTTGCTGTCCATCTTAATGAAGCTAATGTAGATCAGGAGATTAAGACTGGTTGTACAATGCAAACTATTTTCCTTTTTTTCCCCCAGATGGGCCTCGGTCAGCAGGGTGGCGGGAACACCCAGATCAGCGACGCCGTTTTCCATTTGATGCAAGAGAAGACGAGCGTGGCTACAGGAGGCCACGGTCAGGCAGCGGCAGCCTGGAGGACGAGAGGGACAGCCTGCCAGAGTGGTGTCTGGAGGACGCAGACGAGGAGGCGGGCACCTTCGACTCATCAGGGGCCTTTCTCTCACTCAAGGTAAGAGGAGACCTGAGGAGAGTTTTGAATACGTCAATGAATTACAAAGACTTTTAAATGAAGTGTTGATGTGCCATTTATTTATATAAATGTACGTTACTGTAATTGTGTTCTTTGTTGTGTATTCAGAAAGCCTCTAAGGAGCCAATCCTGGAGGAGGCAGAGCTCGACTTCAAACCCTTGGAAGAGTGTGAAGAGGGTCTGGAGGAGGAGGACTGTCAGCCCAAAGAGACCAAAGAAACGGAAGCAGAGGCCAAGAGAGAGGCCGAACGAAAAGGTCTGTCGCTTTGATAGTTTCAGTGCTGTTTATTTTTTAAAATGCATTTTTGTCAAATTAACTTTGCAAGGATTGGAAGTCTATGTTCACAGGATTTTGTCTTGAAAATGATTTCTACATTGTTTGAATTTTCCTTCGCCTCTTTCTACATCGTAGTCAGAATTTTGAGTTCAGCTACGGAAAAGCACCACTGAAGCTGTTCTTGCTCAGAAACACCAAAGCTTACAGACACCATGCTTGCAATGGGAGACTGTAGGGCTACCAATTTATCTGCAATTTACAAGTGACAATCATTTGTGAAATTGCTTGGCAGATGGTGGCTGCTTTGTCCACCAACTACCATGATAAAATAGGAATTTACTGGAGGCAATTTCAAAGCAATCAAAGCCACGTGATGCAAGTATGACCAAAGAAAATGACTGATGTGGAAGATGTGGTTCTCTCAGGATCATCGTTATATTGGTGATCCCATCTCATATCTTTACCATCTTTTTTTTTT
>NTHP01000010.1:1722434-1804034 GCA_003416845.1 Oplegnathus fasciatus | reverse complement strand
GGGGGGGGGTGTTATTTTAGTAAAATGACTTTTTCTATGCACCTCAGAGTCCTCAGTACTCAGCAATACAGCTGGACGTTGCCATGGTAACGCCGTTATTTTGTTCAAGATTTAAGTTGAATAAATAAATCACATGCCAAATGTCTGTGGCTACTGTGTGGTTTTTCTAACACATGACCACTGAGTCAACACAGTCAACAGAATTTTTTTTTAAATTCTTATAACCATGTCTTTTTTTTGTCAGTTAGCATTGAGGTTTTGTATGAAGAACAGTTTGTGATGCCAGTCCTAGTGATAAAAAATAGATTGATACAAAATAAACAAGACATGTTTTCGCAAAAAGATGTAAAAGTGTCTACACAACATTAGTTTTTCATTTTATGTAGTTTGTAATCTTTGCCTGTAGTTACAACAAATCATAACCACATTATTATATAATTATTATATAACCATACTCCCTTTAATCTATTGCTGTTTGTGTTCTGTTAAAATTTACTTAAATTAATGTAAAAAATGCAGCAGCATATGTTAATTGTAAAAAGATGTACGTCTAAAATAACTATACAAAAGAAAGAAGCTCTTTACAAAAGCCCATCTGAGCTCTTATGGTCCCAACACAGAAGAGAATGTCATTTTAAGTGAGCAGAGATTTGTGTTTATCTGTAGAGTAGTAGCACTGGCCTCACCTTAGTAACAACAGTAGGTGGCAGTGTGGCTGGCAGCTTCATTTTCATTTACAGAAATAAGGCTATGGTGTTTCCCAAAAATGAAAATGACATCTCACACTAATGTGCACTAAACCTTTCAGATTTATTCCAATTCAGAAACATTTCTGACTGATGAGGGTTCAAGTTCAAAGCGGCCTCCATCATTAACAAGTCATGCATTTTCATGTCTGATAAAAGGGGCAAACACTTTCTCACACTTTAAATACAGACAAGACATCTCAGCACCCGAAACCAGGAAACCCTCAAACATAATCACAGACTAAATCTGCCTCTGCAGCATCTAACAGACTTGAAAGAATGAGTGCTTCGGCTCTCAGTCTGTCTCTTTGAGATAGTAAGACTGATTTTCACGGACACGCACAGACAAATCAGTATCAGTATATTTATAGTATTAGTATTTATACTTTGATGAAGAGATGGACACTAACTATAAAGAAACTAGCCTTTGACCGAGAAAGTAGAACAGGAATACATACGAGAATATAAAGACACCCGGTCCCGGCCTTTTCTTCACACGTCTCAACATCAAGAGACATGTGGTGGCGCACACTACTGTGCCATGCTAACACGCTAACGTGCTAAACTAAGACGGTGAACACAATAAATATCATACCTGCTAAACATCAGCATGTTAGCATTGTCATTTTGAGCATGTTAGCATGCTGATGTGAGCACCACGGTGCCTAAGCACAGCGTCACAGAGCTGCTAGAATAACTCTAGACTCTCCAATTATTCTTGTTAATTGTATGAATTTTATAAGTCTTTTTATCTTTTGCTTTGATACTCTTATTAGGGCTGCAACTAATGATTATTTTCATTTTTGATTAGTTGGCAGATTATTTTCTTATTAATCAATTAATCATTTAGTCTGAAATGTAAAAAAATAGCAAAAGAATGCACATCGCAATTTCTCACCTAAGGTGGTCTTTAAATCTCACCTCTCAGCACAACACAAACAACGTATTTATCAGCGAGTATTACTTACATACTGTTCATTTCCTCATGTGTTACAAATATAAATTAAATCTTCTGCTCGAGCAGTTTGCAGCAATCATACATGCATGAGTAAGAGAAAGAGTAAGACCTGCTGGATGAGTACACGACTGTTTTGATTTTAAACGTCGATAATGCACATCAAACACACATACATGATGTGTGGCACAACTCAGGAAGTGGTGATGAAACAACAAAGGCAGAAAAAGCAGAAGTGTGTCTGGCACAGCGCAGACAGTCAGACAGAACACTGAGCGTTCGACTGAGAGAATGGCATCTGTGAGGTAGGAGCACAACTAGATTTTACATTTCTGCTGTATAAGATACCTAATACAAAAACAGCGTCAGGTTAGACTTTTAAGTGTTGCAGTGAAATGCTGATGATGAACCAAACATGTTTAGAACTTTTGTTTAAATGTTTAAATTACAAGCCAGACCTTCATTGTAAATACTCGTATAAGTAAGGAAGGAGTATAAAGGAAAATATTTTAGACTGTTCATTTTATTGGGAACGACATTGATCAAATTGAAAGAGGCCTCTGTGTTGATCACTTGAATGAGCCATATATACTGTATATATGTGTGCAAACATTATTTCCGTGACTTTTAACATCAAGAATTAGATATTTCCTTTCACATCTAGGTCACGCCCAATTTGATTTAAATTCAAAATAATTCATCAATTTACTTCAACCAACACCTGACTTATCACTTCTAATTTAAACATGCACTGACCATATAAAGCATGTGATTTACACAAATACGATATATGTTCTCTTGGTGTTTTTGGCCTTTACATCAGAAAGCAGATACAAAAAACAAGTTGTCACAGCTTGTGAACCCACACAGCTGAGAGGTTTCAAGTGGCTTGGCACAGCGGCGTATCTTACATTTGTTTTTGTGTGGGAACAAAGAGTAATGACAGGAAAGACACATTAACATTGAAAGAGATGTTGAAATTAAATCAAACAATTTTCCCTGCAGCAGCAACAGCAGCAACGGCACCATGACAAACTGTTTATTTGACAATGTGGACAACCTGATGAAATATTTGGAGCTGATATTCTACGTCCCGATATTCGTCACTGGTCTGATTCTCAATGTTGCGGCGCTGTTAGTGTTCTGCGTCGTTCTGCGGAAATGGACAGAGTCAACGATCTACATGACCAGCTTGGCTCTGATGGACCTGCTTCTCCTTTTCCCGCTTCCCTTCAAAATGCATGCCACCAATAACAAATGGCCTTTCCACCTCCAACCTCTCTGTTTGGTCTTGGAAATCCTGTATTTTGTCGGGATATATGGCAGCATCTACACCATCACGTGTATAGCTGTGGACCGATATGTGGCCATCTGTCACCCGTTCAAAGCCAAGGAACTGCGTTCAACCAAAGTGGCTCTGGGGACCTGCACAGTGGTCTGGGCGCTGGTGCTGGCAGTAATCTCTCCGGCCATCTATGGTTTCAGGGAAGCCAGGCAGGATGATTTCTTCTGCTTCCACAAGTTTTCAGATAATGGCTGGAGCCCTCCGCTGATCATCTGTCTGCAGGTGTTTGGGTTCCTGGTGCCTGCTCTGGTGGTGGTTTACTGTTCGGTCCAGACCATCTGGACGCTTAAGCAGTCCGGCCAGCGCAGTGCCCAGAGCCGGGCCTGTGTGAAGATCATCTACAGCAGTCTGAGTGCCTTCCTGCTGCCTTTCACCCCCAGCCACCTGGGCATCCTCCTGCAGTTCCTGGTGAGATCAACTGCGAGTTCATTTGAAGTAAACTGAACTCTAAAATGTAAAGAGTGATGAAGGTCAAAGTAGATTAATAAAGGTCCATTTAGTAGCTGTTCTGGAGCTTTTAATCACATAATCTTCATTGGCAGATGGGGTTTTGCTCAGTTGTCATGGAATTGTAAATGTTTAGATGTCCATTTTTTCTGACCACTTTAAGGACTTCTCGTCCATGTTGGCTCAACAAGTAAAGGTCCAAAAAACAATATATCCATAAAAATGTATGAAGCAGTGTCTAAAAATCATATCAAATGATCTACATGACTTAAGATGACTTCTATCTTATACCAGGTCCACAAGAAAGGGATCACTTTACTGGAGCAGTAGCCTTGATTTTTCTGGGGGGAAATCTATCCGCTTTCTCAGGGACAGTATTTGTCAACCCGTGCACCAGGAACACCTGCTTTGTGTCACGTCGCTGTCAGAAGTTGCGCTTCCTGCCTTGTTTTTTTTACACTAAATCAAGCAAACCATTTAACTTTTATAGCGAAAGGCATACTCGGCAGAAATGTAACCAGGATTATAGAAATACGTCTTTTGTAGATAATAAGTTAGAAAAATATGTGCATGGAAATAAAGAAAGCAGCCAATTTAACCAGGAGATGATGAAACACACTGTGCAATGTTCATTTTATTTTTTATTTTAGTATCAAACATGTCATCTGTGACATTTTATTTCAGCCACAAAAAAGGCTATGTAGAATTATAAAAGGTCATGACATCCAGGAGCCGAGACATAAATAAGAAATTAAGTCAAACTAATCCCTGACGTTGTCCTGGCAGACTGTTTTACCACCTGTTTTTCATCAAAAGTGAAAGCAACACATAATAATAAGGTTGTTTAAACGACAAAGTGGCGGCTCTGACACTCGGGTGGTGGGTGTAACAAGTGCAGCAGATATGCGAAGAGATCATATTAAAAAAAGCCTGATAAGAATATGCAAAATTACAGCAGAGTTCACACTTCTTTAGAGGAAATTTTCATACATGTTGGCCAGATGGTAGACTGATGTTTCTCTGTCCTCCATTCCAGGTGCACCAAGAAGTGATTCAGGACTGCGGCAACAAGACCAGGATCAGCCTGTTCATACAGATAGCCATGTGTCTGTCTAACATCACCTGCTGTCTGGACGGCCTGTGCTACTACTTCATCGCTCATGAGGTGAGGAGCACCAGAAACACCTTCAGGATGTCAGTGATCAGCCAAAGAAGACCCACCTGCAGCACTTCAGAGGTCTGAACACGGGACAAAGACAATTCAAGTTAAAATATAAATTATCCTCACAGGAGCTGGCTTCTTGAGCTTTAGGGCAGGGCAGTGAAACTGAAAAAGGGCCAGTTTTGTTTCCAGTAGCTGGCAAGCATTAAGGGTAAGGGTTGGAAACAAAGCAGGTCAGAGTGCATTTTTTATTAACCACAGCACTGAGAGAAAAGCTCAAAAGCTAACAGGAAGCCGGTAAGCACCTCTGTAACCTCAGAGAGCTCTGGTACCCAAAATGTAGGTTGCAAAAAGAAAATCTACATACAGGCTACAATGACTTAAGCTTATGAGATGGCTCGAAGCACTCTCAGGTCATCCAGTCCTGCACACTGGCAGTGAAACGGATGTGGGGTACGATTCATTTTAAAACAGTAAAACCTGGCACCAGCAGCTTGTTGCAGAGCTTTACAGTATATGCTCAAGAAGTCAAAGGTATGCACAAGATACCTCATTAAAGACCAACCACTTAAGATCAGGGCGATACATTTCGGATTCATTTGGTTCAAAAGATACAGTCAGTTAATGTTGAACTCCTCATACGACACAACTAATTATGGTAATAATCATAGGTTTTATTTATGCAGCATCTCTCACATATAAAATGCAGATTTATATAAAAAGTCAACAAGTAAACAGAGTCAAATTAAACTTACATATTCATTCAAATATAGTTTACATATTCACTTATCTAGTATTTGAATAAATCATGATCTGTAAACTTCACAAAGAGAACCAACCAGTGGTGATATTGAAGCACATGATTAATCAATTCATTAATAATTATTTAGACTTACTAGCTTAATGGCAAAATTTAAACAGATAAACAGATTTTTATAAACTTTAAATGATTCTTAAAACATATTATTACTACCGTCATTGCTGACCTTTTCTTAGTTTGGTTCTTCTGCACATTGCGACTTGTTTTAGAAATGTTACTTACTTCTAATACAAGTAACTATGTCTATCATTGATTAATAAGTAACTTCAAATACAGCATCAGAAATATATAAATTCTGGGTATTCTGACATGTTTATTTTCAAAACATTGATGCAGAGAGAAGTTACATTCATGTATCCAACCTGTAAATCATTATATAAATAAAGCCTGAGGCAGAGTGGCAAAGATTTTCTGCTTTTAAACACATTTTACATTTATCTCCAACCTTATTAATGTAAACTCAAATAAGGGGTTCAGGGGGGGTGATACTTAACACATTTTTTATAATTGTCCTCAAATTAATGAGGATGCAAATGTCCTTTATGAATGCATACTGACTGCGTGTTTATTGGTTCTTTCTTCTTTAGACTCATCACAATGTATATATATGGTCTTGACATACTGTATATAAATACAATTTGATATGTATTTTTTATTTGATTTTTACAATGTAGCTTCAAACGTGCAATAATATTATTGAAATTGAAAAGTTAAAAGCCTGCTGTTAATGGCAGTCGGCCTGACCTCTGTACTACAAGACTGTTTTGATATTAGTTTGTTTACAGGAGGACATTTGATTTACGTGAATGCAGTCAAAGCGAAACCCAAATGGAGAGTTGCATTAAGCCGCCCTTTGTCTTATTTTGCTCATGTTGAACAGAGTCACCTTGTGGTAACAGTGGAAGCTGTTCATGAGTCGACACAGCGCAGCGCTCCATTAGGGGATTTACTGTATATTAATGTATAAAATAATCAGCGTGAAGCTCTCTTCTGAAACTACGAACAAGACATGAAACTGTCATGTTTTGGTTTACTTGCATTACTCGTGTCTTGATACTTTCATTTTGCACCGGCCTCGTCTTTGTTGGGTTTCAGTGTTATTTGTTTGTGCTCATTTCCTTTTTGCTTCTGATATTTTAATTTCTGTTCCGGTCATTTTTCCTTAAGTGAAATTTATTTTTGTGAAGCCACGGAGCTTCTTGATCTGACTGGTCTGTAAAATAAAGTAAGACAAAAACATAATAATGTAAAATGTCAATTTATCCGACCAAAGCCGTTGATCATGTAGATTTTGTTGACCTGCAGAATGTGTTTGTATTTTTATACCACATGCTTCCATACCATACCACTTCTGTGGCTGATGTCTGTCCTGAAACTTAAAGCCTTTTGCAACACTTTCCATGTCATAAGTTTTGAAACCAAATCTTCCTCTTCCATTTTAAAACAATTAATAATTTTGAAATAACCACAAGAGATTAATCTTGTTAGAAGTGTTACATTCACCATGATGAAGCTGCAATTTTACGTTCTGTAAAAACACTCACCCAGAGGTACTAAGCAACATTAAAACACAAACAGAAACTGAACTGATCAGAGCTGTGTGTTTGTCACAAAGGAAAAATATAGTCTTTGTTTCCCTTTATAAAGACCTAATAACCCATAATTTGCTGATAAGTGATGTGTATACTTTACTGAAACTGACACTGATGAACGTTCAAAAGACAATATAAAGTTTGATCATTTATTCTTAAAGCAGCAAGATTTTACAAGAAAAATCGACTGTACAGCGAAATAAGGTACCCAAGACGATGAAATATGAGCACATATCACGGGTCTCTCTCAACAGAGACTTATTTGCTCCGGGTTGTACGTTAGAAAGACACCCCAAATCTTTTTTCAGTTGGGACAAATCAACATTGTAGAGATTATAATGCCAAAATAGGAGGGATTGGGAACTGGCAAGAGCTAAAGACAACAGGCAAATCCAAGTAAAAAGGAGGAAGAGCAAGACAAAATGAGTTTTAGCCTTTGATATCATCTACAGTAAAAAGCATTCTTTCTAAATATTTCATATATCCTTAACACTAAGCATAGCATCGCTGACTGCAGACTTTGGTTCCTTCTGTCCCTCTAAAGCACTGCTACTAATTACAGTCTAAAGCCATTAAATCCAAGGAGTAGGAAAGTGTGATACCAAAGGAAATAAAGAGACAAACCATAAAGAAATGAACATTCACAAAACAAGTCGATTTCAGATAAAAATCTATACATGTAACAATATGTTCAAAATCAATTTACAGTATATATTGCTTAGGAACAATCAAAGTTATATACACCATTCATTAATGATATAAACCAGCAAAGAAACGTATAAACTACATGAGGTATGTTTTGCCATTTTCTGACATTCAAAACAAAATAAATTAACAACCAAGATACAAATATTAACATGAGTGCACAGTGCAAGGCAGCTTTCAAGTTTCCTCACCACCACCCACAGTGCACTGGGTTTCTAATTAACAATAAGGACAAGTCTAAAATAAAAATTAAATCAAGTCTTCTGATGGAAATGTCACAAACTGACGAACATTAACATCTTATGCACAACTTGACAAGCTACAGATATATCCAAACACATGTATAACATCATCCAAAAGACTATCTGAATAAAAAAAGACATTGTACATGAACGATAAAAGAGCATTTCCAACTTGAGACAAAAACAAACTAAAAATTAAAACTGAAACTAAAACTGTTGGACAAATACTTGCTCTTAAAGTGCAGTTAAAAGCCTAAAGAATTCAAGAGGTATGGTTTGAAATTGGCTTCAGGGTTGGATGACTGTGATTTCCGCCTCAGATTTAGATCCTGTCGCAGATGACGGTCTCAACCACAAAAGTGTTCTCGAAGTGACGAATGCTATGGCACTTCTTTGTCTCACGCCTCTCAATACCTGGAAGAGAAAAGAAGACGCATTTAGAAAATATGCTTTCATACTGAGAGCGGAGGTTTGCAGTGTTCATAATACTTCTGCTGCTACTGTCCATTCTGAATCAGCAGTGGTGATCCCCGCAAATCACATCCATATATGTACTCGGGGGGGATGTTTGTTGCATCATTTCTAAAGCTCTGAGTCCAATCAAAGGCAGCAACGACAGAGATATCACTCATGTGCATCACTACCTCCTCCTCCATAGTGTGTGGATGTGTCCACTGCACTACGAGTGACTCACACAGCAAGAACTTCCCAGGCTGCGCCCACACACACACACTGACATGATCATCAGGATTTTTACACTGCAGACACACTGTCTGAAATCTTCGCTAGGAAGCCCCTATTTGGTTCTGGTTGTATTTGTTTTCTGCATGGTCACTCGCTCTTTGTTTGCTCCTACACACTGAAACTGAACGCCGGATTCACGTCACATGACTCAACACCTCACAGGAGTTGGTGTGAAAGAGGGTGATACATGAGCGGAAGTCACTCATTACTCATTATTTGGCATCTCATGTTGCCTGAGTAGATTGGAAAAGGAAATGTGCACTCACGTCGGCGCTGGTTGCGGCGTCTGAGGCGGTAGGTTTCTTTGCCATAGCAGAGCCTGTGGATGAATGGGCCCAGCTGCCTCATGTTCCTCACCCTCCCTGTCACCACCATCTCCTCCTGGATGATGTAAGTCTGAGGAAGGTACGTCCCTCTCTGTGGCAAAGACACACAAATGAATCACTCAGTGGGAACTGTCTGTGGGAGGAACGCTGCAGACAGGAAGACGGGAACAGGCTGTCCTTCGCTCTTTCAGGCAGCCATTCATCGCTAACAATGCTTTCACAACGGCTTCACCAGTGACATCAACAGCAAATGTGGCGAGTGCCTCACCTTCACATTGACGAGCAGCTCCCACAGGTTCCGTGGAGGCATCACCAAGGTCGTGTTCAGCTCGGTGATGTAGCATTTGTCCAGAGCAATGTCATGATAAGCTGTGAGGCCCTGGAATCAATTAAAATAAAAGGTTAAAACCTGAACCACGATGAAACACTTAAACACGAAAATATAATGAGAGCAAACCAGCGAACATACGGATGCCTTGACCTACCCTCTGAAAGTCGTGGATGATATCAGCGGGGTCGCTGCCTCCAAAGTGTGGCACAGGTACGCTGATCTGCTCGTAGTTGTCGTCAAGGTAGATGCCGACGTTCTCCTCGAGTTCTTGCCGGCCCCTCAGAGGAGCGTACACAGAGTCCTCAAAGACAACCCGGCAGTGGAACAAGCTGTCTTCTGGTATCTGCTAACGGGACGCGACAGAGCTGAGTTAGCATGCGTCAATTTAGGTAGTATCTTTTGCTCATTAACACTCTGGGTTCAGGATATAATGTAAGAAAAGGGAGGTAGGGTGAACTGACCTGAGGTATAAAGTAGTAGCGATAGACGTAGATAGATGCCAGCACCAGTCCAGACATGAAGACCACCAGGCCAAAGGTGAGGCAGCAGAGGCCGGTTGGAAAAGGCTTCTTGGGCCTGGCAGGAAGAACCAGCTGCTCCTGTTAAGAGATAAGCAGTTTGGTTAAAGGACAAGTCAGGAAAAGTCAGCTAGTTAGCAAAGAGACTGCGGTGTGAAAGACCACAAGTTTTCCAATAATTCAAAATATGTGCAAAATGATGCAAAGAACGAGAACAAGAACAAGAACAAGAAAAACATGCGTTAGATTTTAGTTTGATGTCTTGGTATAAATGTGATGTTTCCAACAGCTCAAACTTTTTTTAATTTGGGAGAAATATTGGTAATGCGGCTTAGTAGTTAACTTGAAATGATCGTATCCAGTTCTATGATGGAGCATCAGTGGACGTAATGTCCGCTCACACTGCCATGCTTTAAAGTCCAAATCATAAAGGAGTTAATTCTGACTAGAGGCGGTTGCCAAGTCGTTAGTCAGGCGAGGAGATCTGGTAGACGTAGGACGGACTGGAGTGAGGCATGCCAGATGCCCGCCCACAGTCTCTCAGTCAATCTGCTGCCTCTCCCTACTACTGTTGCTATGGAGAGCGGAAGCAGGGAGAACAGATTGTGCCAGGCTGTGACGAAGATGCTGGCACGTGGCCGTCTGGGTCTATTCTTAGAGGCCTACTTCCACGCTCCATATTTGCAGTTCTCTCGCGCCCTCAGTGGGAGTCAAAACGAGAACAATTGCGTGGAGCAGGAGTCCCTCAGCAGAGGCGGACATATTAATAGATCTACACACATTGGCTCTGACGCCCAGCCTACTGTCGCATCCGCTCTGAGCCTTTGAGATCATGCCTTATTCTCCTCTTGACGTAACAAACGGGTGAAAAAATGTGTTTGCAGAAGTGATGGATGCGTCATCACCTGGTACTGATTGTGTGCAATGTGTTGGGGAAAAAAAGATGAGGCTTAGGCAGGCGTACATCCACTGTGTTCCAGATATCTAATTATGTTTAACTCCAGGGAGGTAGTCTAGAAAAGAAGCTAAGAAAAGCTGGACTTAATGTGACAAGCCAGACTGTCTAAACATTTAAGTTAAGCCATTCTACAACCCCAACTCAGAGATAACATGACCAGGCTAATTATAAATAAGACTTCTTTAAACAATCAAGATACAATCGTGTGCACAATAAACTACTCTATCTACCTATCTATCTATCTATCTATCTATCTATCTATCTATCTAACTATCTATCTATCTAACTATCTATCTATCTAACTATCTTATCTATCTATCTATCTATCTATCTATCTATCTATCTACCTATCAACTTTAAAGCAGTTTCATTCTGCAGTAGTAACACTGGTTGAGCCCTCTGTTTGAGAATTGGAGCCTGAAAATGAAGGATCTGGGATCTGCAAAGTTGCAGATTAGTTTCAGGGACTCAGTAGTCATTGTAACACTATGAGATGTTCAGTTTCTTTCTGAACCCACTAGTTCATCAAATGATCTCAAATCTACAGAGTAGCACCTCTAGATCCTATTCGTAGGATACAGTAACCTAAAACTAGTAAAACTGGAATTTCTGTCCATATTTTTGCTTTTTATAATGCCAATTTTGAGAAAGAATAAAAAGCTAAACTGTCTTTAGATCATTTCCACTGTTTGCATACAACACAAAGTAATCCTGGATTACCACTCTCACTCTGGGACGCTACCTGCAGGCTCCACGTGGCATAACACCTCGTGATGTCACTGACTGGTGCAGTGACCACATCTGACAGCTCTGTTGTTTTCTCATATCGACAAAAACGGGGGAAAAAAGCTGAGGATATTTTCCTATACTATACACAGTCACCTATACTGAGATAAAGGGGAGATTTTTCCTTTATATACCGGTATGCATACTTTATGAACCACTTAAAGTAATGCTGTCATATTCTGCTGAAGGCACACGCACACAGGACAGCCATCTGCAGTGTGTCCTCGCGGTGGCCAAACAAGGTGACGTAATGTCAACATCCCCAGGCTGGGGTGGCCTGCAGTGTCGGGTCTATTCCCTTGTTATTATAACATTATTGCACAATGAGCTGTCCTGTAGCAACTCCACCAGCAAAAAAAGCAATATAATAAACTGCAGTACGTGGAACCATTAAATTGCATTAAGGTTATAATAATAAAAAAAGCATAAATGCAATATATTATTTTAAGCAAACACTGGATTTTGTTAATATATACAGTTGTTTACATGATTAAATAGATAATGGACTGCCAGTATAAATCCTATCAACTGACATGAAGATGCATTGACAGACAAATCAAACATTACAGCCAAGAATAAACAGATTAACGCTAATCTACTTAGCTAGAGTCGATGCAAAAGGTGCACAGGCTACTCGTCCTACACTGAGACAAATGCCACAACAAGAAACAAAGAACAACAAAGTGTGCAAACTCACGTGAGCCTGAGGTATAATGATCTTGTCTTCATCGCCCTCTTTTTCAGGCTTCTGCACCGACACTGGCTGGAAAGTGATCTTCACCATGTTTGTTTGTTCAGTGTATATTTGCTTTATCTCGTATCAGTGCGCTGGTTTCGTCCACTGAGCCGGGAAGATTATATAGCGGCGGAGCAGTCTCGCCCCCGGGGCTCGGTGACATCAGAAGAGCGTCTTCTCTGACGAACAAGCCGTGTGTGGGTCTGAAGGAAAAGCCGCCTCGCCGCTGTCAAAATAAGAGTCCACGTCCGGCTAAAGCGTTTAAATTTAACACAAGATACACTGCTTGTGGGCTATTTGGTATAGAGATAAATATACTTAAATGTTTAAAGCGGTTTAGGATGAAATAATCTAATTTTGTGTCCCGTTTGTTAATATTAGACTACGTCGTGCCCTTATTCTGAAGGCCAGTGCCCGATATGGTAGTGCTTTCCGTATTTTATTTAAAGCTGCATGTCCTCTTCTCAACACTATCATCCGGAAATGTAGGGATGTTTCAAACTCTCAGCCAGCTACTAGACTGCAATAAAGTTAGCACTAGGTCACTACTACTGATAGTAATAATGATAAGGATACTACTATTAATAATAATATTTTTTTGCACTGATTTATGGGCTCATTAAGGCATGTAATGCATACACTATTGTACAGTACAGCACCAGTACACTGTGTACTCTGAATTATGTGTGCCTTGGTTTGAGTATTTAATGTATAGTATAATTTAATGCAATGTAACTTGAGCATTCAGTATAGTATACACCTGTAAGTGGACCTTAAAGCATATTTCCTAAATACTGTAGGTGACTGCGTGTGGTTACTAAGTGGGGTACTAGTGCTGTAGATAATTTAAATATTTCATAATTATTTTACAAAATCTAATTCATGAATAAAACTGAACTGTCGTGGTGAAATCATGGCATGTAATTATTCACTGGTGGTCTGCAAACCAAATTACATGTACCAGGGCACATCTCCTCTCCAAATGCAAATTACACAACACATGCAAATTTGCACAGACATGCACCCGGCTCTCGTCACCATATGTGAAGTCATGACAGTGTGTCCCTGTGACTCACGACAGACATAAGCCCCACAGTGTGTTAAATTTGAACAATATAGGACATCTGAGTAGATGATACAACAATACAATGATCTGGAAAGCTCTTCTTACAAATTATAGTAGAGTAGGTGATGGAAACATGTCATGAAGCCTCTTTTTCTGTTTGCAAGAGCAATAGAGCCAGCACTGCTTCAGACTGCTTGTTCACCAGGCTCTTTACACTCTTTACACATGAGAGTAATGTACTTGACAAATGGCTCATATTGTCCAATTCACATTAGTTTTTTCCCCCCCCAGAGTGAGTGGAGCACTAGCCTAGTCCTCATATGAGTGGACTGATGGCTCACAATCAAGCATGAAACAGGCCCAGCTGACTAATGATGCAATGTGAGAATTGGCAGATATATGGCCTATATACATTAAAAGAGAGTGCTTCAGAAAGTTAACATTAAAGGGTAAGAGGAGCTTTATATACTGAAATAACCTACATGTGAGAGATTTGTTGTCATGCATTTCTATCCAATATGAATGTTTTATTATTTCCACTGATTTAATATTGGTTCTATCTTATTTGTTTTAGTTGTTACTATAGATATTGTTGACTACTTTGTGTCCCTTTCTGGTAGATGTAGATCAAATATGTAGGTTCAGGCTGAATTTGGGGGACAAAAGCTAACATGACCACTGAAGATGGGCGGGTACGAGCGTTGCGCGCCCCCGATGTGTCCTGCTCTCGTAGCCAGTTCACTCATTCACATGTAAATGAACCGTCATATATACCTCGTACATGCCCCCTCGGAGCAGCATTAAGGAGCCCAGTCTCTCTGCAAGCTTTGTTGGCCGCTGGGATCGCCCGGCCATCTGTCCCATTGACGAGCTGTAACGGCTCTTTGGATTACACACCAACCTCCAGTCCAGTGGGCTTCTGGTAGCGCCGGGGTTAAACTTCAACAACATGGCCCCCATCCGTAACAACACAAACGGAATGGACAGAGGTGATAACTGCAGTGGGATGAAATCTGACAGAAAGGTAAAGGCCTGTGTGAGCACTTAATGCTTAATGTTTTAACTTGGCTCTCAACTGACAAAGTAACTCCATTGTCCTTACTGTTTTGGCAGATGAGGAAACCTCTGGTCGAGAAGAAAAGAAGAGCTCGCATCAATGAAAGTTTACAAGAACTCAGAGTTCTCATCGCGGATGCAGACGTAAGATAATATGTATATATATATATATATTTCAGGCCCCTGCTTTATGTAGTGTTGTTCCTCAAGATGAACTAACTGTAACTTGTTGTCTTGTTTAAGCTAGCATGTGTTGCCAGCGCTCGTTGCTTACGCCTTTTTTGTCACCCACTGCAGTTACAATCAAAGATGGAGAATGCTGAAGTGCTGGAGATGACAGTGAAGCGTGTGGAGAGCATCCTGCAAAACCGGGCTCAAGGTAAACATTAAATATTTATGTTTACTTGAGAGTACGCCATTAAGCAAACAGTTAATTAAATATTTTACTTTTCACAAAAAATTATTAAGCTAAACTAGCATATTCCTTACATGTCACTCTTCCGCCGAACAATATAGTTCTTTAACACTAACCTACAAATTAATTTATAACGGTTAGCGCATTAATATACTAATCAACTAAAATGTGGCCACAGGTGCGCGTGTGCATCTTGTACCGCGGCTCAGCCAATCAGAGCACAGAGTCCGTTACGTTCGTAACTGACCATTTGTGGCGTAGTTCTGCTAACTTCTGAGCTAACGGCTGTTTTTAATTTTCTCTCCCCGCAGAGGTGGACGCCGTGAACCGGGAGGCCTGTGAGCGGTTCGCCGCAGGCTACATCCAGTGTATGCACGACGTGCACACTTTTGTGTCCAGCTGTCCCGGAATTGACCCAACAGTAGCCGCGGAGCTGTTGAACCACCTCCTGGAGAGCATGCCCCTGAACGACGAGGACCGCCTCCGGGTGATGCTGCCGGACACGGTGGCAGAGAGCCCCGGCAGTAACAGCACTTGGTCCCTGTCTGAGAGCATGTACACGCCGCTGGTGTCCCCGGCCCCCTCCACCACCTCCACCGATGACCTCTGCTCTGACCTGGATGAGACAGACTCGGAGCAAAGCCATGTTTCTTCCTCAGAGGAGGCTGACAGCCAGGATGTGCTGAGCCTGCCCTCCTTAACTTACTCCAAGTCAGTGTGGAGACCATGGTAGATCATTTAAAAAAGGAGCAGCATGTTTTAAATAAACTACAGTAGATGATTTAATTCTTTGTGTTAGGACGTTTCGTGGGGTAGGCCTCAGTACATGACAGAAACACTGCTGAGATGACAACTTTGAAACTTGTTGAAAGGCATCTGAGAAGCTCTTTGTGTAATTATTGGGGAACTACAATTAAACTAAGATGTATTTAATAAATAAAGTATGTAATTAAATCTGTTTTGCAGAGGTCAGAGACCTGTAGGGTCTTCATTTGGAAGTGTATTGGCCTTGTATGGGCCTGCCTTCAGTGAAGGGGTACATGCATATGTAAATATTTACTTGTTGAATATGACTGGGCTGTATAGAGGATAGCTGTCCCACTAGAAATGCATAGTTAGTTGTGTGTAAATTATTTTTTATTTAGGTTGTCTTTAACTTTGTATTTATAAGTGTCAAATGACTGTTAGTAGGCTACCTCACCTGATAAGTTTCAATAAATATCTTTTTGACAAAATGACTTGTTTTAAACTCTCATTTGTGCAGCAGCTTAACAAAAAAAAAAAAGCCACATTTCACACACGAGGATCCCACTATCCACCCACCCACGGCTGTTTTCAAGATATTAGTTATTACTCTGCATTTGTGGGCCATTTGTGTGTGCACTCTCTCTCTCTCTCTCTCTTTCCAAGATCCCTCTTAGCACATCGTAGGCATTTGTGAGGTGTGAAATGAGTAATCCACTCACTCCTTATATAGGCCTAGTTGAGGACTTGACAAATGGGTTTTATAACTCTTCTTGACTTCAGCTTTTTTGAAGTTCGAGTTTTAAAATAACACGGGAACAAATACCATGCTCAGTCATTAAATTGAGCTCTGTCACCACCAGATCAGTATGTAAGTGTATGAGTTATCAGTTTTTCATTATGTTGTACCATATTACACTGCATATGTGGTGTTTTGCCAAGTAATTCAGTGCATACGGCTAATAAAATGTATACATTTGCTAATCTGCCTGTGAGATCTGTACATAGCACCCTTGCAGAAGAAGCTGAATGCTGATTCCCACAGAGACACTGAAAGCTTGTGTCTGCGCCCTCAGACACGACCTCTGTGGTCCTGGTGAGAGCCACAGACACTGTTCTGCCTCTGCTACAACCACAAATGAATAAGAAAGGACAGCAATCCTAAACCTGGTCTTAATCCATCTCCAGTCAGATGCCTCCTCTGTGATGTCCACTCAAAGTGTTGCTTCTGACACTGTCCACGGCCTTAAAACACCCAAACTGAGAGGAGGCTTTGGTGCAAAGACAAGAAAAAGATTAATACAGCGAGCCTNNTGTGTGTATTTTATGCCACCCCACTACATTTCAGGAGTAAATATAGTACTTTTTCATCCACTACATTTATCTGGCAGCTACAGTTACTTTGTTGAATAATATTGTTCAAGTGATCAACTTATAAAACACAATTAATCTTTATAGATTCAACTGCAACTGCATATAAAGTAGTTACTTGAGTATTTATGCTACTTTATACTTTTACTTCAATACATTTCAGAGGGAAGTATTGTACTTTTTACTGCACTACATCTGCAGTTTTTGTACAAAATGCTGCTTACATGTTAATG
This sequence comes from Oplegnathus fasciatus, assembly GCA_003416845.1. NCBI lineage: Eukaryota > Metazoa > Chordata > Actinopteri > Centrarchiformes > Oplegnathidae > Oplegnathus > Oplegnathus fasciatus. Next base: position 1,786,736 of record NTHP01000010.1, on the reverse strand, counting down.
CATTGATAATATTAATAATCCAATAACTGAATCTATCTGATAATAGAAACATTCTGTATAATGAGTAAGTATTTTTATATTCTGGTAGTACTACTTCTACTCAAGTAAACGATCAGAGTACTTCTTCCACTACTGCAGATTTCACACAAGCTGACAAAATAATATGTATTATCCTTTTAACTATTTAACTCCCGAAAGGGTATTTAAAGAACGAAAGAAAGAAAGAAAGAAAGGAAGAAAGAAAGAAAGAGAGAAAGAAAGATTATTCCAGGGAGACGAACTTGATCCAGTCCGCTCAGATCTGCGTGTCTGTGCGGTGACCAGACCGGATTTGCGGGTCTCTAGAGGTGCAAATGACCGCTGCAGGAGGGCAGTTTGTTAATTTTCGCACCTCGTCCTCAACTTGGATCAAGTATGAAGGTGTGAACAGTGGAGGGGAGGATAAGAGGGTCGCTTTGATCAGGCCTGCTGGGCCGTGGAGGATCTGACTGTCTGCAGAGAGAAGACCAGACTACATCCCAGCTATTGTTTCAGGGGTCGGCCAGACATCCGTTTGCATCGGGAAGGTGAATGTCATAACTTCAGGATGGAGAGGAGCAAATTACTTACGTTTTTAAACATTAGGCCCAAAATATTATTATTATTATTATTATTATTATATTTATAATTTAAAATGATTTATAGTAGCTGTTATTAATTCTTATTTACTCTGGTGCTCATCTGCAAACATTAAGAAGCAGTACTCAGTTTTTCTCCGCTGTCCTCACAAAAGATAACAAGTAATTGATACTTTCCTTTTTATTCACTTCATCCGAAATCAAGCGCTCCCTCTTTATCATCTGTCAAGCATCGATCTGCTGCAAACAGGAAGTAGTTTTCTAAGTCGTTTATACTCATTAATTGGTCATCGGCCCATTAACAGCTGCAGTCTTCAGTGAGTCTAGTATTTTATTTAACTTACTATGCGCTGAATGGTCAAACATCATTAGGACCTGTGTGAAAGGAAGTTTGAAACATAAACACACTCAACTCCACTGGAAAGTAGGCAACTTTTTATTTAGAGAAAATTTAACAAACATTAAAAATAAGAAAAATAAAATAAAAAGGTGCATTGTTGTCAGTGTCAATTCAAATAACAGAAAGACAAATGACAAATTCAGGAAATGTTTAAGTCGCCCAGCAGAACTCTGTTTCTCTCACATTTGCAGCTGGAGCTTCAAAGTGAAGGAAAGCTCTCCACACATCTGTCTGAGCTGCTTTATACCCGCGCAATAACCCTAAACTCTGACTTCTGAAGTGACCACATGTTTGTTCTGAACAGTAATCAGCTCCACTCACTTCCACAGGATGTTCTTTTCCATATTTATGAGGGCCGACATCAGACCATTTCAAGTGTTATGTGGCACACGTTTAAACATCAATATTCTCATCGCCCGCCATTAACAACATACCGCTCCAGTATTTCCCAGTCCATGGTGGGAAGAGTCCTTATCATGTTGTAATCATGTTGATTACACAACTCACATTTCTTTTTAAAATAGTATTTACAGGAAATATTTATAATCTTGGTCCTGCTAAAGCTGGATTATTTTTACATCATAACTTAAAAACACAAATCTCTTTATACAGACACAAATATTGTATGTAAAAATATATATATGCTCAGAGTCCAAGACAGACGTTCACACAAGCATTGAAATGCAATAAATAAAACTTTCTTTAAATGAGAGGCATCTGTGAAATTAAAAAGTCAGCGACGGTTTCACAGCTGACACTGAAACAAACGCTGCATTTAGTCAGAAGGATGAAAATGTAAAGCTGCGTCAGGTAACATGTGACACAGGCAACTCCAAATGAAAATTAAAACTTGTGTCGCACCTGATTGTCTTTTTTTTAGTGCAGACTCAAATGTTTTCACCACCTCCATCGTGCCAGTGATGTATGCACCAACATTTTATGCTACTTTATCCTTCTAAAAGTACATTGTACTTTTACTCCACTACATTTATCAGTCAGCTGCAGTTGATAGTTGATAGTTACTTCTAACGAGATTTGCTTTGAACACGATCAGTTTATAAAATATGACACATGTAGGAAACAAATACCTCGGCTGTGACCAGCTACAACATGCTGCTTACATGTTGATGCATCAATAATAAAATCCAATGAGTCATAACATTTTGAATGTAATGGAGTATCTTCCACTACTTTTACTCAAGAGAAGTATGTTTTCCACAACTGGTGGGGATGGAGGTGGTGAAAAGCTTCATTAATTAATTTGGACAAACAGAACAGACGTCTCATTCATGTTCTTCTTCCAGCGCGGCCCCACAAAGTGCACTTGCGCATTCATTTTTGATGGTTACCTGCGACAGGGCTGACTTAACTCCACCTGCTCTCGCCGCACACTTACGTGGTTGTTGTTGTAACTGAGGAACACCACCAAGCCACTTCCTGGCAGCCTCCATTTGGTTGATGTTTGTTTGACCTCCACTGTGCTGCATGCTGTATGAGCACATATTGTATTTCCCTGCATCTCTTCATCAGTGCATAAAACGCTTCTCAAGTGCTGCGCATTAAGTGCTACACAGAAACAAATGAATGCTCGCGCTCCCAAAAAATCCCCCTTGTGCAACTTTAAACTATATTAAAATAAAATAAAATGTAATTTGATGTCCACTACATGTATTCACATTATACACAAGTCTTGACTCTTTGAGACAGTTTTCTCCAGCATCCAAACTCATAAAAACAGCAAGGCAGAGACAGTAATGAAGAATTGTGTGTGAACAGCAAAGGGCCTGTATGACGCTTCGTGTAAAGTAGGTCCCTCTTCACAGTCGTGCAGAGCAAGAGGCTGATGGGTAATGAATGTCACTCTGAAAGTCCTGAGCAGTTTATTGTCTTGCTGGTTTTGTCTGAGAGCTGGAGCCAGGAGAAGGGCCGTGGCAGGAAATGACAACAGAGTTCGAGGGTTCCTCTGAGGGCCTCCGCTGGCAGCCGACCTCCCCCGTCTCTGTATCACAGATGTCCAGGTCTGGCTGATCTTCCGCCGCAGCTGCCGCTGCCCCTGAGGCGCTGTCGCAGCAGGAGCACACCTGGATGGCACAGACAGATGTGAATGAAAATGAAAAGGTGAGAGGTGCAGGAGCAACCTAATGATGATTGTTTTAAAGAAAAATGTCAACCACAAAGCTAATTTATTCTAAAAATAAATGGTAGATAAACCAAGAGTATAAAAATATCTCGACTAAAACCTGACTAAAAACTACAATGATGTAAATTGAACTGATTTAAAAAAGTCCCTCTACCTTGATGTCTATGGCCTTGGGCAGACCTCCCTTCTTGATCCAGGGGTGGACCTCGATCAGCTCCTTCTTCTGCTCCTCTGAGAAGCGTGGCTGGCTCTTCTGCAGCCGCCTCAGCTTCTCTCTGTCCTCTCTGAGCACTTTCTGGATGTCACTGCAGACACAGCAAACACACAAACACGAACACGTTCAATACTCGACTCGACACTCATATCTGACAAACATTTATGGGGGTTGGGTTTGATAAGAAGTCGGTTGGATGAATCAGAATTGGATTTATTGCCAAGCAGATTTACACATACAAAGAATTAAGCTTGGTGTTTTGGTGCACGACAATAAATATTGTTGGAAGATCACTATCGGTGAAACCAGCAAAGCTTTGATTTGTAATTATCTTGCGCTATCAAAGTTGTTACCTCAACTTCCTGCTGTGCTTTTCTGAAAAACCGTCTACCGCTGATAACCATCTACACTCATCTGTTCACAGTTCTGTGTGAGGCTCCTCTGACCTACTGACTCTGTGTTAATGTGATGGTGCCATCTAGTGTTCAAAGAACTGCCACTGCACACAGTTCCAGTGAGAGACTAATTCTGGTTTCTATTTAGAGAGGTTGACGACAACAGAAAATCATGCGTGCTCTCTCTAATGCACAAATAAGGCGATGCAACTGCAAGAAAATACAAATAGTTCAATAAAACATGCTGCACAACAGTTAACCCTTTTATGGCTGTTCAGGACTGAAAAGTGTGCAGGAGTATGTGGTGTCTTCTGAATCTTGAGTAAAAAAGGCTTATTGGTATATTTAGTGTTGCTGTCTGAAGACAGTGAAACAGTACCAACTGTAGTAACAGTACTATCATCACATCTCTGCAGCCCACAGACAGGTGACTAGTGACTCCACTTTGAGACGTGTGTGCAGCCAGGGGGCAGAAAACACACAACAGGAAGAGGAGCTGAGGGTGAGCTGAGAAGGCTCAATATTCAGAGGGAGAATTACATGTTATCTAGTGACTTACAAACACACATGCTCTCTAATGTACATACACTGGCCTCTGTGGGATACTGCAGGCGCATACACTGGGGATACTCCGGCACTTGTATTACACTGCACCCATGTGCAAGCACAGAAATAGCAGATTTGTCCGATGTCTCACAATGTGGGAGAACAAACAACTTTGAGGTGTGTCTAAGCTCTTTTGTCCTGTCCAATTAAAATCAGACCTGGTTAAAGCACCAGATTTTAATAACTGAATGATTTTGTGAGAAACTTGTGAGGAAAAAAGTTACACTTTTTCAACAGTCTGTAAGTCTCTCTGGGGGTTTCAGTGCAATTTCTTTGTGTTATTTGTTGTTATTATTGCAAGCTGCCATTTCTCATCGGACCTCCTTGTGCCATGTTCGCTTCCACAAGTTGTCAGTCGTTTATCCTCCAGCAAGTCGGGGTATTTCTAAATGCAGACAATGTGCACAGACGAGCTATCTGATGTTTCTGCCTCCTGGCTGCACACACACCCTTCATTGTCTAGAAACAGGAAACCTGTCTGCTAATGAGGAATAGAGGACAGTTTGCCCGGACGCTTACCCTTAGCCTTCCATAACAAACAGAAGGTTGATAAACTGTCAAATATCTATTGTGTCTACAAGGCCGCTATCCTACTCCTCACTGGCTACGCCCCTGTCCTCCTACTCACCGCGAGGGGAGCTGATAGGTCATCATGACCTTGTCATCTGTGTTGGCCGTGAGCAGCCACAGCGGGTCCTGCAGTACATACTTGATGAAGTGTTCGCTCTGCTCCATCTCCACCGGCCTTCCCTCGCTGCTGCTCAAGTGACCGTTGACCTTCTGGCTGTTTTGGGATGAGTCCACGCTGCCAAAGTAATTACTACTGTTGTTGCTTCCTGAGAACACCCAAAGAACACAGTATTACACGTTTGAAACAACAAAAAGACAGCAACATTAAAGGATAAAAATCTTGTGCCGGTGGTTGCTGGTAAGCCTTTTCACACTGCACTACAGCTTCTGTACATGACTCTGAAAATACACTAACTCTGGCTATATTTCTGGTAAGTTTCTAAACACTTTCTGTACACATGTGCTTCCATCTTGTGATATGGGCTGTATATTGTTAAACCTGTGGCTGTAAACATCAGCTAAAACACTTCTGCTCACTTTGGTGTTTTCTACTTTCTATACTGCTACTTGTATTCATTAACCCCTTGAGGATGTGTGAAGTTGACCTCATCTCATCATATCTATAAGATGTTGAAACGGACCTGTTCCACTGCCGGAGGTCCCACTAGCCGAGGCTCCGCTGGCCGACGTCCTGCTCTTCGATGTCCCGCTGTTGGACGTCCCGCTGGCTGAAGTTCCACAGCCGTTGGACCCTGAGCCCATGGACCCCGAGGTGGCCGAGCCGGTGCCTGAGCAGGAGTCCTCGTGGAGAATAATGTCCAGCATGTCGCTGGACGAAGAGTTGACGTCGCTGTTGTTCCCGTCGCCACGTGAACTTGCCTGCGGAAACAAAAACATTAAAGCGGTACCATTAAAGAGGAGCTTGACTTCATAGCTCTGGCCAACAGACTGTAGCACTTCCTCCATCTCCTGCACCTTTATAATACAGGCAGGTGCAGTTTCATTGGCTGTGTTGCATCTTGCCTCTGCATTTTTAGACTCAACTGGGAGTGTATTTCTGCAGTGAGCGTGGATCTATCTCACCAATCACCTGGTACACAATACCGTCTGATTACTACACAATAAGGCTGAGCATATTTAGAAAGACGACAGTGATCCATCTGCGGCTGGTTTAAAGTAGGGCAAATCATTAAATAGGAGCATGTACAATGAGTGTAGCTGTTCCAGGTCACATCTCAGAGAAACAGTACAATACAGAGAAAAGAATAACATTTATTCACTGCTTTCTTTAGATGCTAAACTTGGTTCTCACATGCAAAATCAAAGAGTGTATGTATGTGTGTATTCAGTCATACATACAGCACACTATAAAAAAAGTTTTGGTTTAACTTGTTTAAGTAACTCAATACATCATTTGTTTTTCTGTCTCTTTAAAGTTTCTCAGTCTCAAGCTTTAGTTAAAATCGGTGTCACTCTTGGCGTTATGTTTTACTGGATAGACAAGAACATTGCAAGATTAAAAATGCTAATAATAAGTCATAAAAAGAAAAAAAAGTTACAGTTATAATTGACATATGGAATCGGGGAGGAATGGGATTGGAGAAGTGTGGAGGTTTTCTGATGATTCGCCTACCTCTCTGCTGCAAGCCCTCAGCCTAGAGCACACTCTATCCCAAGACAAACGCTCACAGACACAGGGCGTGCCCTCGCAATACAAGGGTCCAGGTGGACCAAGGAGACTGAGAGATGGCTAAAGGGTGTAAGGGATATAACATCATGGGTTAACACCCTGGGCCACATTTCATCTGAGGAGTCTAGACTGACTTGACTTTAAACATGGCACAGCAATACAATAGCAACAAAAGGGCTGCACTTAAATACTGTGAATAATGTGGAGGAATCACTGTGACGATGGCATTAACTCCTGAAAGGCTGAGAGACATCTGAATGAATGTCTTGGGGGGGGACATGCCACAGCCTACCTTACGGGAGTTCAAACAGCCCATAATGATAAAGCTCAGCGAGGCATTGACATTTAATCCTGACAATTTACGAATGTTACAGGGGAAGAATATCAGTCATAGGCACTGGGAGACTTTGGGAGGAAAAGGAAAGAAGAAAGCAAACAAAGACAGGTTTGTTTCCTTGTTTACCTGCTTCAGCTCCCTCTCCTTGGCCTGGCAGCCACTTGCTCCCTTCTCCCTTTCAGCCGTGTTATTCCCTTGTCCTCCAGAGGAGAGCACTGCACTGTCCTGCCTGTCCACAGACAGCTCCAGCTCCAGCAGGTTGAGGGGTGAGCTGCAGCGAGACTGGAACAGGGGCGGGGACGCAGGGCCTCCACCTCCTCCAGACTGTGGCGTCGAGGAACGAGACTGGCCCTCTACAGGGGCCTTTGGGGTTTCCGAGGATGGAGGAAAGTAGAACGACGGGGCCAGGAAGCCTGGTTGAGGAGCAAAGTGGTTCTGGGGGTTGAACTGATTCTGAACGCCGAAGGAAGGTGGAGCAGCGAAGGGGACCTGGCCTGGAAAGGCAGCCTGACAAAAAGGCTGTGTTTGGGGGGGGAAGCCACCAGTCTCCGCGTGGTACACCGGCTGTTGCGGCCCCGGGGCCATTGGAGGGTACATGTAGTTGGGCAGCACTAGGGCCACAATGGGAGTGACCATGGGGGCGGTGTAGGGAGGAGGATGGATGGATGACGGGCAGGGAGGGGCCTGAGTGCCCTGGTTGTCCCTAAAGCCTTGTAGAGGGGCGTCTGTGCGGGGATCTACGGAACTGGCTCTGGGGTAAACCGGGAGGGGGTAGCCTGGCATCACGGAGGGGTAGGCCATGGGAAAAGTTGACTGTGAGGTGTCGGAGGGAGACCACGAGGTCGGGTTGAGGCCGTGGTTCAGAAGAGGAGGACGCAGCTGTTGTTGTCTGTGATGGGACACGGTGCTGTCTGAGGACTCGATCTGCTTTGCTCGCTTTGACTTGGTCTTCTTATTCCGTGTGCCCCGCCGCGTGGTGGGCTCTGCGCCCGGTCCACCCTGCTTGCAGGATCGAGCAGCCGGTAGAGCTAAAGGTTAGAGAGGACAAAAAAAGAATTTGAGGAGTCATTTGTGACGAATGTGACGATTATTGAAAAGAGGAAAATTTCACTTGATTAAAACTTGGGTCTTATTTTTCCCCTGTCAGATTAAATATTATTATCAAATATCATTATTATAGATAGAAACTACTAAAATAACACCCAAGTTGTAATAAACTGGCATTATCCTGTACAGGCTTGTGATATGACGTGTCAGTGTGGTGGTCAGAGGTACCATCGCTGGCGATCTGTTCCCTCTGGCGCTCCAGGTACTGAGAGCAGTTTGCTCTGAGCGCTGAGAAGCCGCGGAGCTCCCTGAAGCGATACAGAAAGGCCTGCTCCTCCTTCTGCGTATGTGCTGCCAAAACCTGCTTGGTCAACCCCAGTTTCTTGTAGGACTCCCTCTCCTGACTGGGAGGTAAAACAGCAGAGGGAGCAGCCCCGGTGGTCTGGCTGGATTCTGCCGTCTCTCCTGTTCCCGGAACATCCTCTATGATCTCTGTACGGATGACAGCGGGGAAAAGACTTTAACGTGCTGTAAATCACTGAAAGGTTTGTATGCAATACAACTGTTCAGCATCAGCAGTGACGACGACAAAAGCAATACTGATCAAGCGTTGTAGTGGCTTGAATTGGAATATAAATGGACACTATTAATAACAAAATAAAAATGGAGGAAACTGTCACAGGATCACCCTTATGGGGCTTCAGAGGCCTGTGGTGGAACAACAAGACTGTGGAACAACTGCACAGTTAGACACTGTAGTGCAGTATAACATATTAGTCACTTACATACAGTGCCTATTGAAAATATCTGCGCTTTATATTTATACTAAATTTACAACAATTTGTACAGATTTGTTTCGTCTTTCTTTTCATCATTGTCGGAAATTTTAAACAATCGAATGTGATTCCAAGTTGTGAAACAGCGACACATTACATATTCCAGGGCGGTGAATTACTGTTTATAGACGCTTTATATCAGTGTAACCATTGAACAAGCTGCCCTGAACGCAGCTTCCTTGATGCTCACTGGTTTGCTGATGAGCTGCCAATGATGTGTCACACATTCTTGATGTTTTTAGATTAAATAATTTGTGTCACCACCATTGCAGTTACTTTGGACGGGACCCAATAACCCTGCAAACGTTCGTGCACATTTAGTAGAACTAAAGATGTTACATAATGGGAAGAGTTGACTTTTTCTGTGTTTGAGATTCAAGCTGCCAAGCATCCGCACACACACACGTGCACACACACACACACACACACACACACACACACATAAAGACACAGAGAAAGAAGCGTGTACACATAAAGGTGTAAAGTTGCATTTACAGTGCTGTGAAAAACCATTTGTCCCTTTCCTGATTTCTTCTGTTTCTGCATATTTATCACACTGAGTTACAGATCTTCAAAATGTAACATTAGAAAAAAAAAATACTAAAACAGCAGCTAATGCTTGAACTTTTAAAAATATTTAACAGTTAATGCAGTTATTGCTACTTAATTGGTGCGACCTGTTATTATGTTTAAAGTGGGCAATGCATTTTCAAATGGGTGATTTTGGATAATTTCATCTAATCGTACATTTTGTCTGAAGATCTGGTGTCTTTGTATAATAAATATGCACCAACAGAGGGAATCAGGTTGGAAGCAAATACTTTTTCACTGCACTGTACCTGACTCCGGTTGAGGTTTCTTGTCCCCAACATGCACTATGGTGCTACTGTAGCTACACTGGCTGGTTATGGACACCACACTTTCTGGTTTGTTAGGTACAGGTAGGGGCAGCGAAGTGCCCACTACCGCTGTGGCCGCGTCACTGGACTTTTTGTCTCGAACATCCAAAGCGGAGAGACCAGACTGATCCTTCAACAAGGCTGGTTCTGCCAAAGAGAACAGAGAACAAGAGATTCTGACAAGGAACTGGCATTGTAGAGTCTGAGAGAGAAGTTCAAAGGGCAGAGTGTGAAGGGCTTAAAAAGGCCGTAGCTTTGTATGATGAGGAAGTGTCTGTAAACCTTTGGTGGTAGGAAATGAAGCGGTGACGCATACCTGCAGACACCTGCATGCTGTCAGATCCTTTCTGTTTGTCATCATCTGAGTTAGAGGACGTGGTGTTAGAGGAAGACTGGCACTTCCTCTTCATGGTGATGGGAACATTACAGCTCTCCAAGTACCTACAGGAATCAACACAGTGAGCAGTTTCTGGATTTTTTTCTCCATCAATCATTATCAGCTTGTTATCTGCAAGAGCAGGAAACATTACAAAACAAGCGGTGAAGTTATCTGTTAGACTTGAGATGAAAATCAAAAGGTTTTGGTCTACTCACTCCACCTTGCGAATTATTAAAGCGGACTGCTCATACCAAAGCAAATTAAGTTTGCCAGAACCACCATGAGAAATATCTTGTTTCAAAACACTGGCTGGAAATTTTGAGTCAATTATTTTCAGTGGGTGATTTGATGGAAACCTTATTTTTATAGCATTTCAATTTGTCTCTAAGGCTTGCATTTACCAAACTGATTATATGTTACAAGGTGGACAAGTTATAACATTTAAGTGTACAAGGCTGGGTATAAATTGCGTCCTACACAGTATAATCCAGGATCGCAGCTGCTATTCTTCAAAATCACGTCAATCTTTCTCTGTGTACCTGACAACACTGTCCAGACAGCTGATCTGCTGGTAGGAGTAGACGGCCTGATCATTGATGGCCATCTCCTCCTGGGAAGAGGACCTGCTCTCCTCCATAATGGCACTGGTCTCCTTCCAGTTGAGAGGAGCTGCTGAGTCTTTGGGCCGCACCACCGCTGGGCTCTTCTGTACAGACTCTACTGGAGGGAGGCCAGGAGTTAGGGGTCGAGTGCAGGATATTTCACAACAAATGTGACATTTTCACAAAAAGTGAACAAGTTGCAAAAAGACAAGCCAGCTTTCTTAATGTCTCTGGCTAAGACACACTCTCAACTATTTACTATTTAACTATTTATCAGCTGGACTTACTGCCACTGGTTTTCTTGTTGTCTGGTTTGGTTGTCTGCTGCTCCTGGCTCTTCTGAAGATGAATTCCCTTACAGATTTCCTGAAAAGTTCGCTGTGAAATAGAGACTCAAGAGTCAGTACAACGTCTGTTAAAGAAACTGAGACTTCACAGTCTGTTGTATATGATTTCAAATATATTGGTGCCATACTTTTTAATCCGCAAAATACAGTAATATACAAGAAATTGGACCAAATTTAACGTGGTTATATTAATTTCAATAAATATGAATTATTTTAACCCTAAAGTGGATTTATCCAAGTTTATCCAGTGGATTTATCTACTTTAGAAGAATTGGGTCAAAGCTATTGTGTATAAGTTAGACAACCCAGTATCTGCTTGTACAGGATGTACAAGAAGGACCACGTGAGCTGGAACACGCTGTACTAAACTGTAAGTATTTGGGTTTACTCACGGGTCTGGCTTTGCTGCTCACTTCCTCCTCCTCTTGTCGCATCTTGCTCCCGCTGCCGTTGTCAAGGCTCTCGCTAGAGGAGGTCATGCCCAAAAGGTGGTCGTTTCTGTTCAGACTACCGTAGCCACTGGACCCACTGTTATGAACCGGCTGATCAGATATGGAGAAGGAAGAGAGAGATTAAAAAAGAAGAGTTAAAAGGCAGAGCGAATGTAGCACTGCCTAAAATAATCCATGTGTTGCTCTACTTTTTCTTGTTAGATCTTTAGTCTCTTTTGGGTCCTTCAAGTCTTAAACTTGTTTTCACAATTTCCACCCTGTTGTGTTCTGTGAATTAAATGTTTTGATTTGATTTTGTTAGTTTTTTTGGAAGTGAGATGTTGCTTTGATTCATTTCATCGCTGCTAGCTAAACAAACTGTCCCTCCTTCTATAATCAAAATGTGTCCTGATTTATATCCCTCCTTATCCTCTCTCACCTGTAGCAGGAGCCGATGGATCTGCTCAGTAACTTCCTGGATGTCAGAGTCCATGGTCTTCATCTCAGCGACAGGGGAGACTGGGGCCACGAAAACATCTTCATTCACAGGCCCCCTGATAAACAAACAAACAAACAAAAAAAAAACACATCAGCAGATCAGCTACTGGTTCATTAAAGTCTTTCTATGAAACACTGTAATTCAGTAATGGCAGCTTCTATGATAGACTGTATATCAGCTTAGATATCACAAGACTGCAACACTCACATGCGCACTTTGTGTCTCCCGATAACGAAGGAGACCTTGCGGCTCCAGGGGTTGACAAAACTTGACCAGCTGGTGTCAAGAATGATGTATTCTCCATTTCGCGCACAGAACCGGATGGATGAGTGGTCAAATGGTTGCCCTGCGTATTGAAGAACTGCAGAGAAAGCCAAAATAATATCATCAGATCATGATGGGGACAGATGTCCTTTTGCAGAAACAGGAAATTCTGCCTTAGTTCAGAGGACTCACTCTTTCTGTGAATGGCCAACATAATTGGTCGGTCATTGGGATGCAGGTGGAGGAGGACTGGTGTGCCAATCAAGTCCTGGGGGAGGTATCCGAGGAGAGGAACCGCCCTGATACACACAAAACACAAACCACTCTATTAATTCTATTGTCTTCTGATAGTCGGGTGATTTGTATGCAAATACTCAGAACTTATAGCTCATAAGTAAAACATCCCGACATGACTTACCTCTCATCCACATCCTGAAAGACACAACTTGGAGTGTGTGTGGTGGTGAAGACGCGTTTGTCTGTTGGAATTCTGGGAGCTTTAAGGAAGAGAAAAGATGTTAATTATTAAGGTTTATGCTCTCTCACATAGAATCGGGACTAGTTTAGAAAAGCCAACTTTCAAAAGTCAGGAGCCGTCAGCAGGAGTAAAAAATGACGCTTTTAATGCCAATTTATTTATATTTTTTTCCCCTTATATGTACAAAGGGTCTAAAGATGTTTTATAGATTGCAATTTGTGATTTTGTGATATATAAATAACCAAATCTTTTTTGGAAATGTGTTTAGTACAATATACAGTACAGTGACTGAGCAGTATGACACAAAGAGTGTCATAGTGACTGAGGACCTCCATTAAACAAAGATATTTAACAATACATTTTTCTCTCATGCTTTTCTGTGATTTTTGTTGGAGTCCTGAATTGGCTTCTCAAACCTGCAGTCAGGTTCTTACCATCATAACCAGAGTGAACTCTCTCAGCCAGCAGGAGGCAACAGAACTGGTCTTCAGCATGCACCGTGTCTTGGACCTTCATCAGGTAGGGCGTCATGCGGAATGGATAGTACTGCAGATCGCCCTCACACTCCTTACCACCACTGGAAATTAGTTAGAAGAAAATGTGAATGAAACCAAATCAAATGAGGACCGTCTGTTCCATTTAGTACAAGTTTCCACAAACAATCTGCGTCCAGGTTTGTAGATTTTACATTTCAAGTTACTGAACACAAGGGGGCAGTGTTTAGATATTTTTTATCCATATCTGTGTACAATGTAATGAGAGTGAGAAAATGTTTGTGTGTGCATTCTTGAATGCCTGTTTCTGTGAGTTTGAAAGTTCAAGTGTGATGAGTCCAGTCATTTTTACATCAGATGACTGCTAAGACCAGAATTAGATTTAAGGTTTGGAATGAAAGAACAATAAAGTCAATGGAAAGTCCTAACAAGTACAGTAAGATGTGTGTGTGCTTTAAATGTGTGTGTTTGTCTGCCTATATGTATAACACTGGCCTGGAAAAAGCATCTGATTACAGTTCACAAGCATATGATGTCACAAACTAATTGAAAAACATCTAGAGTGGAATGAAAGTATGAATAAACACTACGAACAGGTACGAGCAGCAGATGGCCTGACGCCGTGTTTGAACCAACAAGCACCCACCTGATACGACAGAAGAAGGACTTCTCCTGCATGCAGTCAGACGGGGATGACTCTGAAACGGGAAAAAGACATGTTTTAATTCAAAAGCAACACGATCTGGCCGCTATGCTGGTTGGGGTCTCGGCTCCCGCGGGCGATCAAGCGTCGATTAATTCAATAAAAAAAACCCCTGATAATAAATGCAATGAATTTAAACAGAGTCGAGTCTTAATTTGGTGCCCTGCTCTAAAATATTTCCAGCCAGATGGGGGACAAATCACAACAGACAAAGTGCAGCTCCGGGTCCGATGTGCAGAAAAGATTTAAGTTAACAGACAACAAGTCAGTCTGGGATTATCAGTTAAACAATAAAGGATATAATGAGCTCTCTGAGTTATCATTTGAGTTGTAGTTTTATTCTTCTGTGAACTTCTAGTTGGACTATTTCTATATCTATATCTATATCTATATCTGTGACAGTTCAGTCTATTCTATCCAGCTCAGTTGAAAGGGGCAAACATCGTTTTATGAATGACTGAGGTCAGGTCAGCTTGACTTCACTGACTTGTCGCCAAGCAAACTTGCTATCCAGGGATGTCATTCAGTCATTTATTTCTCCAATACATTTTCTTATATATGCACAGTACTTACAGACTGTGTGAATCTTCTAATGTCAGTCATGTCAAGATGCCCTATTGAGTATTACTGACACAGCGTCTGCAGAGAGTCGCGAAGCTGTTATATATGTACCTGCTCCAGTGCACATGCTCCAGGATGGCAGGCGGTAAGGCGTTGTGAAGCTGTAGAACACGCTAACATCCTGTGGCGTCAAGAACTCCACAAACTTGGTGTTCTTGAACACATCTCTTTTGCAGTTGAGGATGGAGGCGGCCTGATCAGAAATGTAGACTATCCTTCCCGTGTTGAGAGACACAGCTACTGCAAAAATGTCCTGTTGAAGAGACAAAATTCAAATTGTGGGATTAATGAGGAAACCAACTCAAACACAATCAATTAAAGTATACCAGTATATGCTGCTAAAAAGATTTGAATGTTTTTATTATTCTAAAAAGGTAATTCAATGACTCACGTTGTTTTTGAGGGTGTATTCAGAAGTAATGCTGTCTATCTCCTCTATCGTATAAGAGGATACATCCAGGCCTGAAGGTTGACTGTCATTGGTCATCAGCAGCTGGTAATACTCCTCATTGGCTGCAAGACACACAGTGATTTGATCAAAATCTGGTTTCAACATAATAAACAATGACGAACCTGGGTATGATGATCTATTCATACTGAACATTTTTTATTGATGAAAAATGTCTCAGCGCGATGCTAAAATGCGTCATATTCTGTAGCAACCAAACTGAGGACTGTATTGTTGAACCTCTACCCGCCCATTTCCATCTGTGAACATTCAGACAGGCTACGATTAAGCCTCTACAGATCATTACCCATACAACTGCCTATAAAATGTTCCCTCCTGCGCAAAGTTATGTCTTCATTTCTTTTTTGGAAATCATTTGCTGCTATGCTTCCTGAATTCCAAAGAAAAGACATTATTGTGGTAGAAATAATAGCTACATTCATGAATATGCTTATGAATGTGGAGAGAATAATGAAAGTACAGACAGCTTAAACTAAAAAAAAAAAAAAAAAAATCAACTTCTACACTGTGACCAAAACACAGGGAAGCACTGTGTAGAGGTTGGCAGTAACACACAAGACAGAAGCAGAGAGAAGACAGACAGAGGGATGTGAGAACTCTTTACCTTCCACTTGTTTGACACAGCGTAGCGCGTACTTGAGGGTGTTCAATGTGGTGGACTTGTTATTGTGTCTCTTCTCAGCGGGCAGGTGAAGCTTCAGCTCTTTCAGAGTCTTTATCACCTCCTTCTGGGTCTTGGCTTTGGCGGACTCCTGACTACTGCAAGTTGCACAGTCACACACACGTGCACAGCAGCAAGTCAGATATTGCAACAAGGAAAACAGTCCCTCAAAAATAGAGTAAATAAAAGGAAATAATATAACTTATAATGTAAGCCATATATTGTATATATCAGTATATATAACCATTATCCTGTTAAGTGTTTTCAGTGTTATAGTGGTGGTCGGTGCACTAACCTGCAGCCGCTGGTTGAGGGGTTGTCCTGCTCAGAGCTCAGCAGACTGAAGGCGTTTGAGCTGCTGGGAGGAGACGGACTGTGGGAGTTTGAGCTGTGGGGGAGAGAAGGACAATTGAACGTTTCGCAACAAAGTAAAGACAAAAAAACCCCCAAAACTTAAATTACCTTAAAGAGAGACACAAAGAGAGAGGGAGAGACACGCAACTGATTCTAATTCAGTCAGACTGATTTAACTCCTCCCTCACTAAATTAAAGTTAAACCAAAATACAACAGTGGACTGATTGGGCACAAAATGTTACCATACAGCTCTGATATTTCTGAAGCACAAAATTCACACATGCATCTCCTTCTCAGCCAGCTGAGCCACCTGATGTTGCTTGTAAGGTGCTCAAGTTACCTAATAATAAAAAAAAGAAGTATTCTCAATCTCACAGTATGGGGTGGTGTTAATGTGAGCCTAAAAAAGATAAGCTGATTTCTGCTGAAGCAAAGTGGGAACAGTGCGCATGCAGCTCCACCTCTCAATTAGCTGCCAGGCTACAAAAGAAACCACAGTCCAAATCTGAGGTCAGTCTCACCTCCTAGAGGACCTTAAGTGTGTCTGCAGCTCAAAGGATGCGCAGCAGGGAAGCACCAATACAGCAAGAATTAGGAGCCTAAATACAACTAGGAGCAGGGGCACAGCTGGAAGTTCTGGGACCACTGAAAAAGGCTCTCTTGGTGCCCTGAAACAGTAAATATATATAATCCCTGCCATGCTCCCACATTAAAAGGCAAAGCAATGCGAAGTGAGCCTTCTATTGGGTAAAGCTCAATGTTTGTGTTGCTTATTTTAAAGAAAACTGTAGTGGGAACAAAAGCACACTGATGGTAAATTTCATCATACTAAACTCATCTAATGATCTTCCTCAATAGGCAGAGTTTGCTCGGTTGTCAAGATAACTACCTGTTATCGCATACTTAAGTCATGTGACGATAACTGAACAAACCCCAACTGAGTAAGGCTTTGAAAGTTCTGGAAAAAGTAAATGGACTTTGAGTTCAACTTTACATGTGGTAGTTTTAATATGTTCGATCTTTCTCATGCCTGTTTCTATAGATCTGTCAAATCCCTTTTGAAACAAAGAATCATGCAGTTGTAATGGAAACACAATGAAGTAAGACTCATGTTGAAGGCCTGCATACAGCTGAAGTGTGTGTGTGTGTGTGTGTGTGTGTGTGTGTGTGTGATCCACTGCATTAACCTACAAGCTTAACGCTGCACTAATAGACTAAAATCGACAGAGACACCACAACTCAGGTTACTATGTATAACCTACTTATCTGGTTAAGTATAGAAAACACCTTTAAGTTAGCCTCTCCGAGCAAAAGAAGGAATCTAATTCTATCAAATATAACTTCAGTGCTCAAGAATGCAACAGCTGGTTTTAGACCGGACAGAAACAGTTCATCACCGTAGGCAGTGTGGTAGCAAGTCTGACTGCTCAAAGAGAAAGGGGAGTTTCTGTTTTAGTTTCTACTTTGTGCAAGAAGTTTCTCTGCCTAAGGTGAAGATGAGGACATGGTAGTCTAGTTAATAGACCTTCACGATGACGGAGAATTGTCAATACCAGCATCTGGATTTGTTGGCACTTGTTTCCAAAACAGAAGATCAACCCAAAGGCTCTAGACTATCAGTAACTAAAAGAGTAAACGCACAGAAAGACACACATAGTTTTAGCCAATTTAATTCAAGGTCAGGAACTGTGTATCTGTGGTAGTAACACAATAAAGTTAGATTCAAACACCAGGCAGGCAGTCCACTGAGCTGTGTGTGTGTGTGTGTATGTAGTCCACCGTATTAGCTTACAAGCTGAACTTAAGACTATTAACAGCTGTGATATACTGACTCACCTGAGCTACATCGCAGGTTACTATGTATAACCTGCTTACCTGGCTAAGTATAGAAAACACCTTTACAATTAGCCTCTCCAAGCACAAGAAGGTATCTAATTCTATCAAATATAGCCTTCAGTGCTCAAGAATGCCACAGCTGGTTTAAGACCGGACCGTCTGAGCATGTATTAGTGTTCAGTAGGCTAATTCACGCCGTGGTAGCAAGTCTGTGAGTCGTGGAAACTTGTTCCCAAAAGAGAGCTCTCAAAGAGGCAGAACAGTTTCTGTTTCGGTTTCTGTGCAGGATGCTTCTCTGCTCAAGGTGAAGATCAGGGCAAGGTGTCTTTGTTTAATTAGAGACCTTCCACTGACAGGGCTGTGTGACCTCTTGCCTCATCAGGTGTGTGTGTGGGGGGGATATCTCATTACATTTAAGAGACATGAATAACACAGGGAATCATATGAATGAGGCAAAGAGGAGCTCCAGTGGGCTGGTGTGTTTTTCCATTCTGTATCACGACTATAAATTAACTATACCGCTATAAATGAGTTTAGAGGAAATAAATGATAACAAGAAATGCAAACTGAAATTGTGTGAAATTGTGTTTTCTTTTGGATGCAAGAGAAAGTGTTTTAATTTCCACAATATTCACTAGAAAATAAACTCCTACACTGAGACTGGCAAGAAGGAAATTTACTCAGTTTGGTCAACAATCCAATAAATAGTTTCTTTATTCAAAACTCAGCCAGGCATTGGCAGCCTTGCGGAATCTGGTAAAGTTTGTATAGTTTAGCCTTTAAATTCATAACAGTGCATCATACAGCTCAGGTGTGTGTGCGTGTGGCCCACTGTATTAGCCTACAAGCTTATCAGTGCACCAATACACTAAAATCAGCAGCTCTCAAGGGACACTGACTCACCTTCCAGATACAAGATGATGCTATAAATAACAGGCTTAAATGACTTAGTATAGACACAACATCCACAAATAGTCTCTCCAAGTACAACCACGGACTAAATTCTACCAAATAGAATGAGTTATCAGTTTATAAATGTCCACCTGTGCACTGCAATGTTCAGATTTAGAGTTTGAGACTGCTCAAGCTCACAAGCCCAGTGAACGGCAACTTTCAAGTCTGGTTACAACATCTGGACTAAATTGAGGTCAGAACTCTGACTGGACATTGTTGTTTTGAAGTCATACCTGTTGCCTTTCTGGAAAATTAAAAGTCTCCTGAGTCTCACTTCCCTTGCAGACTGTAGCAGGTTGTACTCCAGATTTCTCTGCATTCATTTTGCCCTCTACTTTCATGATCTTTCCAGGGCCTCCTGCTGAGAAGCATCCCCTCTACATGAAGCTACAACCACCATGCTGCATGGTGCGGATGTTGAGTTTCTGGCATCATGCAGAGTTCACATCAAATAGATCATTTAGTATGATGGCTCAAAAAGCTCGCTTCTGGTCTCATCAGAGCACAGAACCTTCTTCTCTCCCACATGCTGTCTGGTAAATGCTAGCACAGATGTCACGTCAACGGTGGCTTTCTCTTTGTTACTTTGTCAAACTTTGTCAAGCTCCAACTTGTGAGGCAACCAGGCAATGGTTGTATACAGAGTGAATTCATTGTGAATTTGTTTGGAACGCTCCTTTATCTTCATAATGTAGTTTTTACAGGCAGTTGGACCTTACAGGTGTATTTTATTTATGTGAACTCTAAAACAATAGACCTTTTTCCCAGCAGACATTCTGACATGTCAAAGCAGGAAAAGCACAGGTGTAACTAATAACACTGATAATTAATTGTCAATTAATTGACATTAATAATAACATTAAGGTCAGCCAGTTCCAGGACCCTGGTATTATGCATATTGGCTCACTGCATGGAACTGATGCATTATTAATGTCATTATTTACATCCTGCTGTGACAAAGAGTCAAATCACTGCTGTGAAATAATAATTTATCACAAGAAAGGAGGCAAATACTTTAAATCAATTACTTTGTGATTCACATTTGTACTCAATTTGGATCAATTTTCACGATGATATTAAAGTCCTATTTCTGTGGATCCACTGTGATTCAGTGTTGTTCCTCCTCCTTTCAATCTCTGTGTGAAACATGTCACGAGCATTTCTCTGTACTGAATGCACAGGGGAAAAAAAGTCAGATATAAATCTTCTCATGTGACTGTGGATGTGATAGCACATTGTCCAACATGTGGGACCGATTCTTTAAGAGGTTAGACTACATTGTTCAAACACTAGTACAACCACTTTTTTACTCTCTCTCTAATGCAAATGCACAGCTGAGGGCCACCGATGAGTGAAGTGGGGTCTTTGTGACAAGAGGAAATGGTACTTATGGCAGATGCTATGGCTTTTGGCCGCAGAAGGCACCAAAGTCAACAAAAGTCCCAAACTCCATATGGTGGCTTAATAAACTGAGATATGTTCATCTGCTCAACTGTGACTGAAAAATATTCAATATCTCAGCGCATTCTTTTTTCATTTAGTAATATGTTTAATTTGCCTAAACAAGCGGTTATTGGTGAATGAGGTGGAATGAGAGAGAGAGAAACAGAGAGAAGTAGAAAAAACTTAGAGAGAGAGAAAGCAGAGAGAAAGAGAGAGAGAAGTAGAAAAAGTTACAGATGGAAAGACAGAGACAGAGAGAGAGAGAGTCTGACAGAGTTGAGGGAGTGGTTTACAAAAAAAAATGGGTACAAAAGGTTAGAAGTTCAACTGAAGAGAGGGAGGGTGAGTGCGAGAGACAAAGACGGAAATAGAGGAACAAAGTGAGAGATGTAGAAGTAGTTAAAGTCGCCCCGTCAGCAGACGAGGGAGGGAGCTGGATGGTGTGAGATCGTTGTACGATACAGGCAGAAACAGGGAGTGGTTTTTAAAAAAAAAGAAAAAAAAGATCTGGATTCAAAAGGTCGAGTGAGGTAAGAGGCTGAAAGTGTGGGATAGAGAAAGATCGTGAAACTACGCAACTCTGCTCGCTCCGCCCAGTCATAACACAGACAAACACTGCGTTGCCATGGCAATAACAAGGCGCTGGAGAGCATGACACAATCCATCTGGCATTAAGAGAAAGCCAGCCTCCTGCCTGACATCAACCCAGTCCTCCTACTGGGAGCGACAGTCTTTTTTATTTTTTTCCACCCACTCTGGTCGTCTCCTGGGCAGACTTCATTGTGTCTGTGTATTTTTGGTCATGCGATGGTCACGTCCAGGCAGTTTTGGTGAATTTTGGAAATATTCTATCATTATGATTCAACCAAATGCCTACCTCTGTAGTAGAGCTCATATGCTGTCCGCCTACAGACTGAGAGCTAAGGAGGTGGCTGACGTGTGTTTAACACTTCAGCACTGCACAGTTTACTTTAGCATTACCGTCACCAACAAGTCTTCCAACAACTGGGCTCAACAGGTTTATTCCAAGCTCAGTAAAGTAAAATTTGTGTGGCAGAGCTGGGCTATATGGCTAAAATAACATCTAAGTTAGCCTTTAACATCTGGCGCAGACACCTGATGAATATTAACTCTTACTCAGAACAATAAATCAAGCACACCTGATCCCCTCACTCACTCACTGCAGTGACAAGAACCCAAGGAAGGCTGACAATCTGTGTTGTTTGAGAAAAATGAACAGCAGAAAGTATCTGTGCACATGTTGCCATAGAAAATATAGTATATGTCTATTTTGTCACCAGTTTTTTGTAATGCTGATGCCAGCCATACTGTAGCCCCTCACCAGTGCTACATTAAAATCTGCGACCCTTTTAAATTCTCTGATATTAGAAGGTCAGCTGTGAAACAAAAAGACTGACTGCAACTATTTTCATTATCAATTTATCTGCAAATAATTGTATCCATTAATCGATCAATCATTTGATCTCTAAAATGTCAGAAAATGGTGAAAATGCACATTATAATCCGCAAGAATATCATCTATGCTGCTTGTTTTGTCTGACCAACTGTCTAAAATCCAAATTTATTCAGAACACTATCATATATCATAGGAAAAACAGCTAATCCTCATATTTTAGAGGATAAAACAAGTACATGTTTGGTATTTTGGCTTGAAAATTGCTTGCCGATTCATTTTGGGTTGATTCACATGATTCATAGTTTTTCAAGATGAAGATACAGACAGCAAAACATGAGCAGCTTGTATGTAACATGAGCTGGCATGAGATCTGGTTTAGAGAGTGATCACATAGTGATCACATCCACATTTGGCCCGAATCCCAAAATAAAATGTTATGACAAACAACATGTCTTCTGGGCAGGTTTACTTCAATGTCACTCATAGGAAGCGCTCAGCTGGCAGGAAGAATGTCATTGAAAGCAAAACTATTTAAAAGCAATTATTTAAATCAATTTCCGTTCATATTTGTAGTTTACTAGGAAAACTCATGGTCAGATAAAACCGAAGAGAGTGGGTTTAGTTATATTTCAAACACGCTTCCCAGATGGCGGTCACTGCAGCCTTGGCTCACTCATCTACTGACATTAGTCAACATTGACGAACCCATCCGATGCCGACGGCTGCATTCATTATGACCAGACTGTGGTGGTTGAAGGCAAAGCGGACATGATTTCTCATCTTTTATGCCCAAAAGACGTCAGTCTATATGAATATACCAAGGCTATCTATGAGGGCAAAAGGAAGAGAAGTGAAGTCCAGCATAGTTTTTCCAGTAAAGTTATTTAAATTGCACAAAACATTGGTATTTTGTTTCGCTTCATTCATTTCATTTTGTTTTTTTATCAGGGACATTTATCAGCTATGACCCATTTTTGTGAGCCATAGCTGCTGTGATTTAGATTTATTGTTTGTTTCCTTCTTTTGTGCTGAGCTACTGGTGGATGCCTGGCATATAAAATGTATTAGTATTGGCACTGCAACACAATCAAGGCATATACTGTATCCCTGCATAATTAATGCTTTATACCCGCTTGTGTGCTTAGGGGTGCTTTATGATTGTGTGGCTGAATCAGCAAACCTCATTTTACATTGTTTGACTACAATGAAGACGGTACTCAGTTTACAAAACAGCTTTCTTGTTAGCCATGTAACCTGTGTGAGCCTCTCCTGATGGAAAGAGTAACCTTTGGTCTTCATCCCATTTAATATCTCCTGCTGCTGACTCCTCATTCTGACTGTCCTCCCCATCACAGTTTTGTTTGTTTAGCTCGGGAGAATTTTATCTTGAAAAAGGAATCAATACTTTGACTTACTGCCATCGAAGAGGGTCAGACCAAACATCACTGGATACAGGGAGGATTCCTGCACAGTGTGCTAACAAGAACAGTAGCTCCACACTCTAGTCTCTCTCTCCCTCTTTACATTACACAGTAAGCATGCCAGAAACCAAACAGGCTTACTAATGGCTTCATCAATCCCACAACCACCACTGACCTCTTGTTGCTTTCAGAAGACTCCAGCAGCGCAGAGTCTTTGCTGTTGCTATTGGAGCTTCCCATCGACTCATGGCCGTTGCTCTCGTTGCCATGACTCTCATTGCCGTGGCTTTCATTGCCGTGTGATTCGGTTCCACTCCCGCTGGACCCGCTGCTCTTCATCTCCACGTCCTCCTCGGGGAGCGATCGTGAGCGGGCGTTCTTGCGATGCTTGTGTGGCGAGGCGGGAGGGTCCTGACTGCTGCTGTCACTGCCCTCTGAGGGGAGGCCTAGGTCAGGCCCACCTTGGCTGTAGCCACCCATCCGGTGCAGCTGTGCCATGGAGCTGCACCCTGAGGCCCCCCTTGGCATGGAGCTGCACGAGGTGGACACTCTGCACGCTGAGGCTCCATCCTCGTCGTCCAGCACCGGGAAGCGGTAGGGCTTGGAGTCTGAATCTTCTGACATCAGGAGGAGTGCTGCCCTGGGCTTGTTCCAGGTTAATTAAAGAGTTGATGAACGAACACAATCACCCCATTTTCACAAGGGCGATGCCAGAGTGAATCAAAGAGGAGGCGGATTGATCTGTTGAGAGAAGGAGATTATACATGTTAATAATGAAGTAATGCTTGTCCACTGCAAAATATTTAGAAAACATATGATTGAGTAGACATATGGAGAATCCTATGACTGCAACAGATAATTAACCTGGTTAATTTGCGTTGAAGTGAGAAAAAACCCATTCTGCTATCTAAAAACATGCTCTACCTGGACAGGTGATAGAATGCTGACTAAAACAATCACTTATGTCAAGTAAGTTTCACACACACGCATGCTTGCAGTTCAAAAATCTTTGAGAGACATAAATCGATGCTTCACCAGTCCTCCTTCAAAAAGGTGTCTTTTGTCTGGTGTGATATCAGAGCACATAGCAGGGTTTAACCCCTGACCTCTAAAGAGCCCTGCAGGTGCTTCTCTGATGTACGGTGAAAATGCTCTCTTGTACAGACAGCGTGGCCTTTAAGAACAGTGGGCCTGTCCCATCTGAGCCCTCCAACCCTTTCAAAGGATCATCCACCCTGGGACACATAAAACACTAGACAGTGTTTATCTGAATGCCACCATAGGTCGCTAGCCAACAGTCTGGATCTTTGGCCCCGTTTTCTGTGGCTTCAAGCAGACGTGTGATGTAGCAAGTAAAAACTACTCTTAAACTCTGCCCTGGACAAAACCAGTGTCATCCCAGATAATGATGCTATATAAATGCCAGATTTCAGCAGAATGAGAAAGAGGCATGCGTGACTGTCTGTTCAGTTGTTCAGTTGTTGGTTAGATCTTTCCTAGGAAATTTCCTCTGGTTCCAGGAAGAGACACGTATTACATTTTTGGGAGCATCAACAGCAGTGTGTTCGGAATAAACGCAAGGAAAACTGGGAAGTAACCATGATTAGAGGAAGAAACTGATCTTATATGGAAAAAGACATTACAGCAGTCATGCATTCATAATAGGTAATGACGAACTGAGAAACAATGGAAGCATCTGAGAGAACGACTGAAGACTTCCAAGAGAATTTGTTAAGTAAAATCTGGCAAGAACCATATTGAGAGTTACATGCACTAAAGTGCATGACGTTGAGATGAAAAGGTAGTATGCGCTGCTTTCAGCCCATAATGATACAGAATTAAGCTAATTATACCATAGAGATGTAATGTAACCCACGGTTTGTATGAGTGTCTCTGTGTGAAGTACATTTGTACTTTAGGCGTCTTTGCAGTAAAGTCACTAAATAGAATTCTTCTACATTTACATTTGAACTTAGTGATACAAACATTAGTCTAACCTGTTAATTAGGGTCAAATTTGAGATTTAGAACACAGGAAAAAAAAAAGAGAGCATTATCTTGCACATAATCCTGTTTCTGGGCAACATGTTAAGGTCACATGAAAGCCACAAGCCCAAGTGTCCGTGTACAACCTCCAGCCTGGCTGTTTTCCAGGGATAACCTGACTACGTGGTGGCATGCCTTCCTCTCTGGTCTGCAATGGAAAAATTTCTATTTTCTACTCTGACTGAGGACACACAGCTCTATGCCCTCCTTAATTCAGCTGAGCTCTACGGGTCTATGTGTATATGTGTTTATTTAGTCTAACGAAGTTATTATCAAGCGTCAAGCCCATGCAAGCACAAGCTTTTTTTTACGTAGGCTTTTCCTAGTGTGACGCTCATGTTGTGCTGATCTGCTAATTATCCGTTGAAAGCTGTGGGTTTGACTGTGTGTGCACAGTGTGTGTGTAGGTAATGTTTAAAAGGTGGCAAATGCTTAACAACAGACAAATGTGGTTGACTGAAGGGGAAAAAGTTTAAAGCCTCATGAGCCTGATGGTGTTGATGCAACAAGCCTTGACGAACTTATGTCCAAATGTTTAATGTTGTCTCTCCTTATGATGGAATCACTGAAGCATTTTAAAAACACTGGATTTGTCAGCATTCTTGTTTGAAAGTTTTTGTTGAACATTTTATAGTACAGTGGTCATATGCTCTGAGAAGCTCATCCTCCTACCTCCCTCTGCCTGCATGTTATTAACTCTAAAATACAAAAAACAACATGGGCCAAATTATACAGACTGTGCTCACAAGTATCGAACAAGCACAGACAGATTTGATATTCCGCAATTTGGTGGCTTGGAATGTGTTAAACGGGATATATATATTAAACAACTGGACAAAAATTGAGGACCACTGCAGGGGAGAGGCTGATGAGACAGCAGCAGCCCAACAATGACTTCCTGATCTTGTGTGAAAAAGCTGATTGCTTAATTAGAAACATTCAGTGGATGTGTGACATGTCAGCTTCAGCAGATGACCGGTATAATCTGGAAGTCAGAGTGGACAATGAATATGAATTACGCAACATGATTTATGATTTTGCCAAAACTTTATGGCGAAATGATTGACGTAAAATGTTTCCATTAATAATTAACCAATGTGTCTGCCCTTTCAGATGGCAGAGAGCTCGCAATCAGCAGTCTGCTTATCATTGACCTGCGGCAAAGTAGGTTTTTCATCAGTGGTGCTGTGTGAAGTGGGTCAAAGCACAGTGAAATGGCTGAGACAATCAAGAAGAAACAAGTGAGCAAGCAGAGTTCTGTAACTGGGGACTTCTTGGTAAGTCAAACTGGACCACTGAGTTTGTTAATGACTTGTCTTCTGCGTAAAGTACAGCATTGTGGTTAAGCTATTTTCTGCAGAATATGATAAAAATCCCTTTCATAGAAAGCCTGTGCATACATAGTGGACCATCTAACTGACAGATATTACTCAGCCAACATATTATACATACTGAACTGCACAAACTGCTGACTGGGGATTTTGTTGCACAGCTGCACAATTTTTTGGCAGCTACTTTAACTGCTACTCAAAGTCTGGTCCAAAGTTAAAGAGCTGACTGCCAATGTGCCCGATATTCATAAAGTCCAAGAGTTCACACTCGTCACGAACCACAGCAACTGCTAGACATTCACCTCATTAGCTCGTTATCGCGTCAAATCTGGTGGCTCGATGCCAGCTGACAGTCAGAGTGAGAGAGAGAGAGAT
Organism: Oplegnathus fasciatus; assembly: GCA_003416845.1. Classification (NCBI taxonomy): domain Eukaryota; kingdom Metazoa; phylum Chordata; class Actinopteri; order Centrarchiformes; family Oplegnathidae; genus Oplegnathus; species Oplegnathus fasciatus. Next base: position 1,759,860 of record NTHP01000010.1, on the reverse strand, counting down.
AAAGAGAGCGATAAAGAAACAGTGATGCTGCAGTTCCACCAACACTACCTGGCCCTTAAGAGAGTAAAAAAAGGTATATTGACTTTTTGTTGCTCTGAAATATGAATAAAAAGCACTGAACTGAACTTATACTGAATTAAGAGAGAAAGAGTGAATTAAAGAAAGACAGTTGTAAAAAAGACAAAGGTTTATTGCAGCTGCAGACCAACTGGTCTGGTTTGCTTGAGTGTACAAAGTATGTGATACTCCGGCGCCCAGAATGGATGATCAAATATTTACTCTGGCAACACTGAAAAAGGATTGAGATGATTTATTGTACAGACCTTCATTTCTATGTTTACAGAAACAGAGAACTTATTCAAAATAGATCACTCGCTCAAAATTTCACTTGCTTAAGAGATAATTAACAAGGCCAGTCAATAAAACAGCATACAATAAAAGTCTAATAAGAACATTTACTTTTGCAAACCACCTGCCTATAAAAGTCCAACCCACCTCTGCAGTAAGGGCTACCTGAGGCTACTTCAACATCTGTGCTCATTCTCTTTTTTCCCTGTCATTACCTAAATCTATTTTATCCCGTTGAACTGCTGCGGGGAAGGAAGTGGAGGAGGGAGTGACGTGGACTTCCTGTGTCCCCACTAAGAAACCAATCATCATTTTAAACCGAGTTATCTCACGGGGAGCTCGATGCGGACTCTTCTCTGGCATGTGACATTGCCTGCAGTGTCAGTCATCAACTTTCACTGGTTTTGCATGATCTATAAACACAGGCCAGGACACATTCAAATGTCAGTTAAGATGCTTTTCCTGCCAAAGTGCACAGTGATTGTTGCACGTCTAGGAAGCAGTTACATCCGACATTGAGGTAGGTACAACGAGGAACAGGTGGCTAACAAGGCAAGATGAGAAACATAACTCAATTACAGATTATAGCCTCCATTTCTCTTCTTTGGCCCTTTCAGTCATTTTAATGCAATCAAAAAACGTTCTGGGCTATCCAGGGGCGAAACAGAATCGTTGCCTTTTAGAACATGCTGTTCACTTGGCCTTTCTAAATCTTCAAGAGGGATAATTTAAAAGAAATCACTTTTTTCATTGAAACACTCGGACATGGCGTCAAACCATTAAAGCTAAGGTTGTAATCAGGGAGGGAAATTAAAATTTGATTATGATTGTACAATTTGTTACGTCTAACCACTGCTGTAGTGGTGAACACAGTTTTCCTAAATTGATGGAAAGAGAGCCTGTGAGACATTTCCCAATAATCTAACCCTGCCTCATCTTTATTTTCCAAATTGCTGTTCTCAATCAGCGCTACCAATGACGACCACAAGAAATACCAAAATCCATTTGGATTAGTCATGTCTTGAAAGAAATAGGCTTGCCAGAGTCTTTCTTAACTGAACATCTATCGATTGAGGGCTGAAACCTCTGCCACACCTGCACAATTTAGACAAAAAAATCCAATATGTTAGGTAGAAATGACATGGCAAGACAAGATTTTCTTTACATTTAAAACTACTTGAGGTTTTCATCACTGCTAACATGAATAAATTGATAATCAATGAAGAACAGATTGAGATTAAACGAGTAAAAAGTTTGTCTCATTCTTGTATTTATTGCGATGTGTATCAATATCATAAAAATATTCCTATTAATGTTGAAATATTGATTTTAACCATATCACCTGGCTGTAACTGTAGTCTATAACATTTAAGGGTTCAGTTTTATCTAACTATCTATCTTTATTTATCTTTAAAAATAATTTTAAAATTGGTTTGTCAAAAAAGAGTTATTGTACAAACAGGCTGTGGGTGGTTCAAGAGGTTCTAGTTTAAAAAAAAACTCCCTCACTGGCTGTAATTTCATTTCATAACACTCGACTCTATATTGTGTCCTATCCTGCTCAATACATTTCCTTTGTTTGATTTTTCTGTAATTCATCTTTTCCAGAGGAAATATTTGGACAGATTACATAATTGCACCAAAATTAAAAGCCCTTCTCAGAATTCATTCATACTTTAGGCTACTACCTTCACCATCACATGAACTGTATGAAACTCCACATCATAAAATACTCCCATTCTCTTTTGTCCATTGTAAAACATATTCACAGTCTCTGATCACATTATCTAATGTGTCAGCTCAAACCATCTTATACAACCACATGGGAGTAGACGCTGTTTTATAACTGCATATCATGTTGGAGGCATTCATTTTATTAATTACAGTCTGTAGTCACCATCTTGTACAACTGACTCAATTTGCATGAGGACTTACATAAATTTACACTGTTATAGCAGGCTAAAAGGGGGTTGTTACCCCAAAACAACTGCAACACATGATGACACATGAGCCTCTTCCAGCCACTGAGATGCGAAACATCACATAAACGGCAAAAACCTGCAGGCAACACGAGTAGACTTCCGCTGAGGAAACTTTATAACTACATTACTACTGATTACTAAACCCTTAACCAAGTCTCTCAAAGGGTTTTTAAATGTGTGTATGTGCAAATCTCTTTTCTGACCATCAGCATGTAATGTTGTAATGTAATGTTTTATCAGTCTATTGCAGCACTCTTTGATATCTTTCCCTACTTTAATGTGATTTCTCACAGTAATCTGGATTCTGCAAACATAGTCGTTGACATCCAACCCTTAGGGCAACAAGTGCTGTGAGTTTCTTCACGTGCAGACATGACTGAGGTTGCTCTACGGGGGTGTTTCTCATTCGCTGACCTACATCTATCCTCAATGATATCTTAAATAGTCATAACGGACCAGATGCACACTACACCCTGTACTGCACCTTCCAAGACCACCCAAGATTTTATCCATTTTCCAAGTGGCTAAAAAAGAAGGGGCCATAATGTTCAGACCAAGAAGGGACTGTCCCATTACAGAGGGAAGATTAGCCATTTTTGTCTTCAATCCTAGACCACCGAAGTATACACAATCCTAGACCACCGAAGTATGCACACAGAGCCACTAACTGACAGGAAAACATATATTCAACACTCTGATACACAAACTGCTGCACAGATGCTATGGCACCTTTCCAATCTGAGATACCATGTTTAAAAATGTTTGTTTTAGAGAAACCATAGGTATGCTAGACTGTCCTGAAACATGATCCGGTTTGAGAGCGTCCACTAATCCTCGAATAAAGTTTGCCTGACATTAAGTAGGAAAAAAAAACAACAAATTGGCAAGCATCTCCTCTCGTGCTGCAATTGTAGGCGGAGGTTTGTACCCGGCGCGACGCCAAACCTTCCACTGATTGTAACAGTAAGATAAACAGGTCTAAATGACTTCTTCGCCAGCCTTATGTGCGTCAGTCATCCTTTCTCCGCCCTCTCCAGTCGCCAAGGGAAAGCTGAGTATGACTACAGGCACATGCCGCTGATATACTGCATGGTGCTGGACTACCTATTGGTCTTTCACACACAAAATAACTGTTAAATTAAGTTCCACGTTTAAATGCTAAATACTGAATGTTTTACTAAAATGATTATGAGCAACATACTATTTCATTGTCAGCTTAAACACATCCTGGCAACATTTGTATCACCAATACCTGATTTTTGGATTACTTCTTCCTTGACTTGCATCTGTGCACCCCCTCTATTCAGACTGGCAACAGCTCCATTACCATTTAAATAACTGTGCCAATAATACAGTGAAAACATACTCTATTACAACTCCCCCATTCAAAGTTTCACTTCAAGCAAACAAGTATTAGAAGTAAACTGCAATTGGGTATTAGAAGTAAAAGTACTCCCTTGAGAGAGTTCAATAAGTGGTCCACTGACCAGTAAAGAGTATTTTATTTTGTTTAGTTTAAACTCCAGCAGTGCTTGATACTGTCACTGTCAGGTAAGAACCTTGTATCTCTAGTTTTGGGAGGATGAACCTGCTGCACAGGGTGAGAACATTCCTTAACCTCCATTTTAAAAACTCTTTACATAATGTCAAAAAAGCATTGTGAGGAGATACAAGATATTTAGCTGAAAACAGCATGAGGAATGTAATCCATTACTCTGCCTGCTGTAATGATCTCGCCTAATTGTCTGTATGGTTGTAGCTACAGCTGAATACAATGGCTATATATCAAAAGTCCACTTTTACTACAGGGAAATTTAGTTCCAGTATCACAAAACTGAACTATAGTTGACTGAAAGTACTCAGTTACTTCCCACCTCTGCCACAGACAGCTTAAACGCAAGTGTCCAAACGGATTATAATGAATGAATGCTTCCAGGAGGCAATGCATCCTTTATGTAAGCATTTTTTCCGTCATAGCCAACTACGCAGACCGGCTGACTCAAGCATCACAGCATGATGACGGTCTCTCCGGGGAAAACCGGGGCTCACATCTCGCAAACTCTCTAATCGGTGCTGCTGCAGCAGACTCTTTATGTAAGGCGTTATGCCGTGAGTTTTCAGAAAGCACGTCTACAATGACCATATGTGACTCTGACACCTCCACCACAGTTATTTCTGTCAACTCTGCTCTACAACAACTCTGCAGCATCGTTGTATTTAGTTTAACTGCACAAGTCATCCGCTCTCCTTATGTAAACGAGCGCAGGACACCGGTGGTATTTCAGCTTATGAAACGAAAAGGTTACTCCGTCACCAACGGACTCGCGTTCCCGCTGTCATGTGGGCAGGGCTGGGTGGTTAGCATACTGACCGGGATTGACCCTCACATTGACACAGTTATGCAACTTCGACGCTTCACGCTAATGTAGTATTTTACATATGCAACACAGTTGATTGAAGCACAGTTAATTAACCGTGGCGTTATCTGTACCAGACACATTTAAAAACGCCTTTATCACAAAAGAAGCAACACCAATAATGTACGTTACAGCTCGCGCACATACGTAAAACTTCACCAACCTCACAAAACGGAAATCCTCTCCTGATTCCGGTGAAATAAAGTCTTGTTTTAGGAGCTATTTCTGGTTGAATCCGGACTAGATGTAGTAGAGTACGGGTGCCGCCGGTCCCGGGCTGCTCTGACACACTGCTCTCTCCCGTTCAGGCTTTCAGACACACCGGCTCTCTGCCCTGCATCCCCAGCTCAGGCAGTGACCTCATTTCGAGCTCCTCCCTGAGCTCCTCCTCCAGCTCTTCGCCCATTGGTCCAGAGATCCGTCCGTCTCTACCTCACAGAGTTCTGAACCAATAGGCGCCGCCCGCCTCCACGGGGGCGGTTACGCTGGCTGCCGCTCCGCGCCGCCATTGGTCTCCAGCGCTGTCAATCTTTTTACATAAGGGTGTCACCGCTTTCACGTGGAAACCCACGGCTACCTCCGGCGTGAGAGAAGCGAGAGCAAATCACTACGACGCAGCAGCCGATGAATGAAGCGGTGCCGATGGTTGGCTCACAAGGGCTCAGTACGAGCGACTGTTATCTAAACGGTTATACAAGTGTGTGTGTGGCCAATGTGGGTGAACTGTTCGCTGCGCAGTCATTCGCGTAAGCATAAAAGTTCCTTGACTCGCCTAAAAAAATGTGATATAACACAAGGTGTCTTTGATCGCGGCTGTTATCTAATTTATAGTCATCCTTACATAAAAATCAGTGCAATGTTACAGTGATGTCACAGTGTTGCAAATGTTGTCATAGATACACACAAGACACTTTTAGCTGTTGTTTCATTCTTACTTGGTTTTATTCCCCAAGCATTAAGATGCTGCAGAGGTCTGTTTGCATGCCAGAGCTGTGTGCAATAGACAAATACACGAATAGAAAATACAAATGAAGAAGATTTAATTAAATATACACATTAGCACATTTACATTCAAAGCTCTGATTTTACACCTACATTTGTCTTATAGTTTTTGTTTTTCATATTAAAGACCTGTTAATGTTGAACAGCCTGTGGGAAATAAAGTATATTTAAACATCAGCTCTCGTATATTAACGGGTCAATGCCAAACCGAACAATAAAGACTGCACATACATAAATAAAATGTTCATATTGTCCAATTGCAACAATTTTATTATCACTACTGAATGTGTGGGATGGTTTTGAATCCTGTTCTTCAGAGGAGTCAAATTGTCCCCCCTGGTGGCTGAGTCAGGACTCATGTCAGCTGCTGGTCAAACCACTTGTCAGAGGTGAATTTATGACCTGGCTTTGGCACCAAAGGTTTGTTGACAGATGCCAACACTCACTACACCAATTACCCAGTCTAATGATACCTGGTTGAATTTATGAGTTTGACATCCCTCAATTTATATTGTGTGGTTGTGTTTAAACTTCTACTGTGACATTATTTCTTCATCTGTTTGTAATGACATATATCACATGCTGCCTGAGGCACAGTGCCAAGTCTGAAACGTGTTGCAATGGAGTAGCTGCTGTACCAAACCTATTTTTTCTGTCCTCGTTGCTTCTAAGCGCCTGTGTGTTCACTCAACTAATCAATTCATTACTTTAGTAGCTTTTCACATTCTTCTTTTTGAGGCTTGCTGACCTACTGGGAGATCTTTGTTTTCACTACATTTACAGCTGGATACCTGAAATGAAATGCACTTCAACAAATGGTCCCATGGTTGATACTGTGAGCCCAGATTACAGCACTTGGACGTTGGTTGTATTCCCATACAAACAATGAATAACTTTGATATCACTGGACACATAAATTTGTCTTCCACATACTGTAAACCTTTCAATCTAATTTTTTGTCCAAAATATCAAGGTCTACACTTGAAGTCGAAGTTTCTGGAACAACACTATGCTGTGTGCCCTTATTTCTGCTTCATTCACTGCAATTACTGCAAATTTAAAGTGTTAATTTAAAGGTCAACAGTAAATAGTAAACACAGTCGTAAACACAGACACATTTATTGTGAAAAAGCAAAATAAAGATTTTTTTAGCCAACTTTTAAGTCTACAGGGGAGTGTCTGCTACTAAAAATGAAATCAGCAAATATCTCTCATCCTATCCGTAATTCCTCCCTCTCTCCTTTTTCAACACCCACTTATCCCATTCAGAGTCGTCAGGGGCTGGAGCCTCTCTCAGCCCACATTGGGCGAGAAGCGGGGAACACCCTGGACAGCTCGCCAGTCTATCAAAGGGCTAACATATGCAGAAAGACAACCACATTTACACTCACACCTACAGGCAATCTTAAGTCTTTTCTGGACTGTGTGAGGAAACAGGAGCACCTCAAGGAAACCCACAGAGACACAGGAGACACATGTAAACCACCTTTCCACACAGAAAGACCCGTCTGGCTGACTGGATTCAAATCCAAGAGACATTTCTAACCATTCAGCCACCATGCAGCCCTCCCTCATATTCCTCACATAATAAAAATAACTGATGATTAAACCGAGAAATGATTAAACCGTACACAAACTGGAGGTAAAAAGCATGACCCCAAAATAAATGCATCTTGCCTTTAGCCAGCCATACTTAATTCCACCCTGACACACTGGTGAGAAATTAACATATCTCTCACAGTATACTGACCTCCGTTAACACATTTAGAAATCTGCTGTGACACTGTCTTACCATCTGCTCCAGGCAGAGACGCCTTGCATCAACTGAACGTCAAGACAACACGGTGATGAATGGAAAAGAGTCAGCTGTAAGAATTTATCACTTCACATTTATCACAAGATGCAAATTTTAGTTTCACTGGCATTGATCAGTAAATGTGACGATCTGCCATGCTGTTATAACTGGAAAAAAGCCACAGAGGTAGTTCTGAACATATGTGATTTGTATGGATGGGGCGGTCAAAAATGTATAAATTGACAGATTTTTTGGGGGTGCTCAAAAATCCTAATTAAGCAACGTACTGCATAAATATAAAATAATAACCTGCAGCGCTGGTAATAGTTTTTGTCATTTTAGTAAGAAATTCTGTGATTCTTAACCACTGAAACAAAGCCGTATTTACAAACAACAAGCAAATAAAAAACTTAAAATGATCAAAATGGTTGTTGTCTTGATTCCTTCATCATTATCTGGGCCCACAGATGGACCAGAGTCTGTAAGGAGCTATACTTGCACAGAAAAACAAATCTCCACAGAAGGAACAAAGCACCAGATGGCAGAAAGAACTAGCCGGTCTTGACTGGTGCTGGCTGCCTTGAGAGCCAATGCAAATAGAAAAGGTGAGAAAGTGGGTGAGCATGCCAAGCATGTGTAGCCCCAAAAAACAAGTAGGATGCACATATGTTTAGACTCCCATACCTCAGTCACATCCTCTTCCACTCCTATATTCCTATGAGACGAATAGATGGATGTTTAAATAGATAAATTTATATATGTATTGATAGATAGGCGTATACAAAGATGTATAGATAGATGGGTGTATAGACAGATGGATTGTCTGATTTTGACAAGTGGTTTTATAGCATTGTAAAGTTACACTGATGTTAGGGTGGGCTATAAACTGGAAATGTTGCAATTTAATACATATAAACTACTGCTATGAAAGTAAGGGATTATATTCAGTGCCTAATTTAGATGTTTTTCATTTCTTGCTCATTCAGCCAAATGAAAGTGAGGTTGTGTCAATAGCACAGAAAGACAGTACATGTGAGGAAATGGTTGTTTTTCTGAGGCTTAGCTTGCCTTTGAGTTTTATCGAGTGATGTTCGTTAAAAGTGACAAATTGATGCAACTATTGAACATTGAACATTGAACTATTCCACATTTTACTGGATGTCATGAAATCTTCTAGAAATAGAAATACTACACATACAGTACGGATGTATAAAAGGGGCTCCTTTTGGTGAGTACACCATTGGACACACCATCAGACTGCAGTGAACAATAAGATACTGTAACAAACAGCACAGAATCAAAACAAATGGAAGATCATGCATAGTACCAGTACTCTGAAACATGACTTCTGGGTGGAGTCATTCTATTTTTTCAACTACTAGCCAAGCCTGAATTAAAACTGGCCCTCAGCATTTAAAAAAAATCCATCGAGTTCACATCAAATGGAATGAATCAGTCAAAAAAAGTGAGTGGCGCTGGAAACAAGCCTCAGATCCCAACAGCTAATCCGCCCTCTTATGCAGTCAGTGACGCAGACGCCCTAATATGTCACTGAACTAGGATTAATAATATCCATGAAATCCATTGATGGCTCAAAAACATGATGAGACATGATGATGCAACGTAAGTGTTTCCCTTGTTTGGTGCTTGAAAGTAAAAGTGTGATAGTGACGCAAATCAGCTCATCAGTTTGTTATCAAGGCCTCTCTAAAAAGAAGGGCATCCCCGGTATGAGGGGGTGGAGGGAGACAGATACCACATATGATCATCAGTATCACCACTATTAGTATCACTCAGTGTGCTGAAGGCAACATAACAGTGAGTCGAGTAGGATCTTCTTGCAAGTTGGCTGCACTGAATACTGACATGATGATGTGATTAAATAAACATACGCAAAACTGATTTAAAAGGTGTAAAAGGTCTGGAAAACTAGGTAAAACTCTGTAGCTGAGCCTGTGGAGGGTACTGACCCCGGGAGTCACGTGATAAAAAATATTTATGTGAAGAGATGTGTGTGAACAGATTAAAGCAATGTAATGTGATTTCGCTGTCAAATAAACACAGATTAACTAGAAAGCACTCAGACAAACATGCACCAAACCTATGTCTTCATATTGACACTCTCGCCAGGGTGACACTATTGAGCCAAATTATGATATAGTTTTAAGTGCCTAATAAATGGCCATTTGGGGACACTATCTGTATCAAAACTTTCTGCCGAATTTCATTGAAATCTGTGTTTTTAAGGTGTTCTGCTAACTAACTGACAAATGGGACAAAAACATGACCTCCTTGGAGTCAGTTTAATTAATTCTTTTGAAACATTTAAAACTTTCTCTTTCATTCAGAAGACCAGACAAGTGTTCTTCTGAAACGTGACACCCAGGGGCTCAGTATACCATAACACAGTAAGAGGACGCAAGCAAAAGCACGTTTCTTTTTCCATGCAGAATACCACAAAACTGGCAACATAATTCAAAACAATATAAATTATAGTTTGGGCATCGAGATCTTGACAAAGTTGAAACAAATTATATGGTTAGTGGTAAAATCTGTATGTTATCATTAGTCCACAAATAACTTGATATATCGAGGTTGTGCATGCAGTAGAAAAATAAGCGTTCACTCCCACAGGATACAAAAGTCTGCTGTCTTCCTCCCACTCTGACATGAAGTGGTGCTATTTCCACAGTAACAGCAGTTTGAACTACGTCACTAGTAGAGATCCAGAGACTGCTGCCAGATGATGTGGGATACTTTCACATCAGGCTACAGATAGAAGCACTACGGGATGGACTGCTGCCAGCTCCCACTCTTTCTATTTTACATTTCAGTGGCTCTCATACTAGCTGAAACTGTAAATGTCTCTTTTCGGAGCCTTAATGATGACGAAACTTGAGAAAAGTTTAGGAATTAGAAATATACTGCTAGATAAAATCATGCTTGGTGACACTAACCATTCATAGCTGATACCACCGGACACATGAGGACAGCAATGACGAAAACACCAACATTAATCCAGGTTTGAGTGTCATGGAGACACTCAATCTTGAACTCTCTTTAAACAGATGTAAACAGTATGTGGGTGAAGAGTACACAAACATGCATTACTTATTATTATTATTCCCTTTCCTTGCCAAGAAAGTTAAAGCAATGTGACAGATTTTAAGTACTTCTGGATTTCCAAAGTATTGTCAGTAGATTAATGACAGATGAAAAATTTGACATTTTGATTTCTCTCAACTGAGCAAATTTAGTTTGAGCCACACACTGCTGTTCAGAGAAAAAAAATACCACAATTGCACCTGACTGTGACTATGTGTGCAGATCAACTGGCAGATGTCTTCACAGACATTTTCAACCTTACTGCTCCAGTCTGTAATCCCCACATTTCAAGGAGACCCCCATTGTCCCTGTCCCCAAAAAGACTAAAACCCTCTGCCCGAACGACTTAATCTCCTCTTCCCTCTCTGACTCACTGGACACTGACCAAACAGGTCAACAGACGACGCCATCTCCACAGCCCTCCACACTGCTCTCTCCCACCTGGACCAAAGGAGCACATATGTGAGAATGCTGTTCATTGACTATAGTTCAGCATTCAACACCATTGTGCTCTCCGAGCTCGTCATCAAGCTCAGAGATCTGGGACTCAACACCGCCCTGTGTGAATGGATCCTGAACCTCCTGACAGGCAGACCCCGAGCAGACTTTGACCATTATTAGGCAGTTGCACCGCCCTCAACCATAAGGCTCCACAGGGGGTGGTGAAAACTGCTCAGCACATCACCAGGACGGAGCTGCCAACCATGGAGGACCTCTACACCCTGCGGTGTAGGAAGAACACCAACAGGATCATCAAAGACCCCAACCACCCCAGCCACAAACTGTTCTACCTGCTGCTGTCCGGCAGATGGTACCGTAGCATCCGGTCCCGTACCACCAGGCTCAGGGACAGCTTCTTCCCTCAGGCCATATTTAACCATCACAGTATATATATTCATTAGTGCACTGCCTGTCTAAAGTCCCATTCTTACCTACCATTCTATCATTACTGTGCAGCTGCCTACCACAGTATTATGTTTTATTTTATTGTATTATATTTTATTCAATATATATTATATTGTATTCCTATATTTTAACTTCTGCACTATTTTATGTGTTATGTCTTAGACTCTTTATTTTACTTGCGTGACTTACTTTTTATACATATTGTTTGAGCATTGTTGGAGGGAGCCTGAGAATTAAGAATTTCATTGCCAATGACTGCTTCCCTGTTTGTTGTGCACACGATAATGAAAGAACTTGACTTGACTCAAACACACCAAACAATGCTTCTCCTCTAGCATCCCCCAGCAATACTGAAAAACACTTCGATCATTATTAGGGTGTTAACGTTATCCAGAACCACTCAGTTTGCTTTCACTCATTAATTATACGGAACATATAACGCCTACAGTACATCACTTCTGGCTGTAAAGGCAGAAACTCAGCAAATTAAGCCAACTGGGAGATGAGCAGTGTGACTATCTCAAATCAAAGCCAACGCATTTTGAAAACAGATTTAGGAACAGAAAATGTCAAAGGATCTTGTCACCCCAACAGCAGCTTTGAGTTTGATTCACACACAAACATTCAGCTCTCATTGTAGTTTCTATAAGCGTCCACGTTTTTATGGCAGGTCACCATACCAGTACTGAGGTACTGTGATTTATCTGTGTTTCTGTAATTATTTTAAGTATACAGGTACATTGTACAGGTAATTAACCTGCAGTTTTATCTGATAGTCAGCAAAAAGGAATTATGATGCTTCAGTGGCATGTAAAAACACACCTCTTATTTTAACTATTTTTAAAGGTAGCTTCTGTACGTTTGATGCCGTCAGCCTGAAAACCAAAATAAGGACTATGAAAATACTTCTTGGATCAAATATTATTAAACATTATATTTGGGTCTTTGTCAATCTTAAAGTGTGTCTCAGGCGTCTGTGTTTGGGTTCCAATGACCTCTACAACAAACGTGACCGAACAGATGTGCCTGGATGAAAAACAAATTCTCCATATTTGATATTTCACATTGTCTATTTAATACAGCAACCAGAGCTGCTAAGGCTTGTCAATACAGTTGCCTTTGATTGAGAATTTTCATAGACACATTTTACATTTTATTGAAGAGAGTGCCCACTCTCTGTCAAGTGGGCACTAATGCATCCCCCACAGTTGTACTGTTTTGTACAACTCAACAGTCAGATAAAGGTCCAGTCAGATACTGTTTTTTACGCTTTTCATACATCAGCAACTCTCCGCCCCACAGCCAGTCAATCGGAAGTGATTCAGTTCTTTCATCTTGTGGGCAGCGAGGGATCGCCTGCAAAACGGACACCCAGGGCTGTAGAGAAAATATGTGCAGATTTTTTTGTGACTGCAACAAAATTTTGCTTTGTGTAGGAAGTGTGTAGGATCGCTGTATTAAGTCCTTTATATTTTAGCAGGAGTCTAGGTTACCTGCGTGACTATGAACGTGGTATCTCTTTATAGTACTTGGATCCCAGGCTGCCTCTGCCTGTGAACACACTCCCTCCCACATGCAGTGTAGGCGGGTGTCAGTACTCCTATATGAAAACTCGTGGAAGTCTGCCGAAAACGTGACGTATGCCACAGATGGCGTTGTCTCTTCGTCAGAATGTAAATTCTAGCTGTTGCCCGCCGCCACCAAACATGACTGCCAATAATAAACTGCATCATGCCAAACTAAACCAGGTGACAGCTGATACATCAGACTGTAGAAAGTGGACTGTGGAAGTATGAAGCCTGGTATTAGGTTCACTGCTTGCCAACGTTTTGTCAGTCAAGGAGCCAGTAAATCCAAATCTGGGCAAAGGTGGGGGGTCTGGGTGGTTGAGTGGTGCTGAGGTGGGACGAGCAAGAGTCAACCACCAGGGCTAGTCTGAGAAACCTGTCAATTGAGCAAACATTCCCATCTTTGAGCCTCAATATTGTGAAATTGGAACAGTAACATAACATGACATGACATGACAAACATTAGAGGGTGTTGAATTAACTACTGAGATGTTTGTCGTTGAACGTTTTATGGAAAAGTATTGACCTAATCAGGGCTAAAATTGAATGCCAATTAGAGGAGCTTCATCTTAATATATCTCCATAGTCTGCTATGATAGTTGCTGGTTGGTTTAGTCAATTGCCCAACCTGCCTACAACCTACTGAGGCTAAATTAAGAGATATTGAAGGTACTAAATCATCCAAAAGGCTGACTGGTAAGTAAAATTGTTCATATTCCAGAAAAGGTCAGCAGTTCAGAGCAGTGTTTTATTTCTCCTCTAAATCAGAGTGATGGGACATCGAGGGACTAATTAGGATGATTTAAATTGTTCACAATTGCTTTTTCTAAGATAATGCCGAGTTATTATTTTTTGTGATGCTAGTTTTTGTCATTTTATCTCCATAGGGATTCCACTCTTAACTCATTTCAGCATTCTGATCAGCTTCTCATAAGGTTACATTTCCTGTATGACCCCAATTCACATATGGTTGCAAGATCCTGGGGGCAGACAACAGGATGTCCATGCCCCTTTTATGGCTCAATTCCTCCCATCAATCAGTGGATGTTTTATGATAACATGCAAATCAGAATTATTTCCATGTCTAGATTCTGTGAGGATCCCACTCCCCACATGGTAGTCGGAAACTAAAGATATTAGTCAGCAGGCCTCAAGCACCACTTCACACCTCGAAGTGCACTTGTGTTCAGCTCCTCTTCCGCTACCAGTGATGATGATACATGTGTAATATTTCAATGCACCTTTGAATGAAGTGGGTAAAGTTAATTAATGTCATCCATTTCGTAAAACAAAACAAAGGGTGGTTTTGATCACTTAGTCCTCAACGGCTGATTAAAGTTTATAGATAAAGAGATAGTGTGTTTTCTAAATGTACTTAGAGGGGCCAGCAGTTTCCGCCCGTTTTTTAGACAAAAACACTTGCCGGCTTTGTCTAAAGGGGCACTAACACACGCTGCATTTATTTAAGTACTTGTAACACCGATTCCTCTTTCACAAACACAAGTACCAGCCTAGAAGAGGGCCAAAGTGGTTTTAATATTCACAGTTCATTATGCTTTTCCTACATCAGCAGCTCTCCCTCTTCCCAGCCAGTCATGGGTTGGAAGTGATTCAGCCCCTCCATCTTTCCACTTGTTGGCTTAGGCGGAAGAGAAGGATAAGCCTCAGTCTGATAACAAACACTGCTCTGACTATTTTGAGAGTTTCTTTGTGATTTCCAAATAAAGTCTTTAAAAATGTGTAGATGACGGAAAAGATTCAGTCCATTATATCCTAGATGCCCATGTTTCTTGCTTGACTGTGAATGTGGTATCCTTTAATAGTATTTGGAGCCCAATCTGCCTCCATCTGTGAATACACTCCCTCCCACATGCAGTTTGTCAGTAATGTGTAGGCGGTGTCAATATCCCTCTGTACAAACTCATGGAATTTTATCTAACCAAACGTGACATATGCCACAGATGGCGTTGGCTCTCCGTCAGTAGGTACAGTCTCGCCATTGCCCACCACACAGTTCCTGTGCCAAATGATATACTGCGTCATTCAGGTAGTTTTCAATGTATTATAACTAATACTCTAATAATGCAACAGCCCAGATGAGAGGTTGCTACATTTGTCAAATGACAAACCCTATTATGTGGAGAACATACCTACATGTATACAGAACAAAATATTCTACTCTACAGTAATTGAAAGGCAGAAATATTAGGGACATAATTCAAGATATCCCGTTCATGATAATACTGAATTTGGTGAACATCTTCCTGTTTGGAGTGTGCATGTGCACACCATATTCTGGCCTCATCTAGATCCTTGGAAAAATGAATATCTGTTCAGTGAAAATGTCAAAAGGTTGAATGGGCTCAAAATTCTTTGAGGAATGGGACAGCACTGCGTGAGTACTAAGTTTTATATATGAAACATGAGCTTTGCACTTCTGATATTTCTTACTTTTGATAGGCGGCCATGTGCACGCCAGATTTCATTCCAACCAAGGCACTGACATGTAGATATTTTGGTTATAGACCATCACATACTTTCTTTGGGGAGGTAACAGGAATCAGCCTCCCATACACACATATTTATGTGTATGGGAAATGCGAAATGTTCTTTTAAACCATTTTGTGCAATTTATGACACACCTGTGAAACAAAACGCCTCAATCTTGCAAACAGGTAAATGCTGAGATTGAAATATTGTTCAGCCGAGCATGAGAGTCAGTCAGCAACAGGTCAGTCAGTACTGGTCTGCGCTGAGTGAGTGATGGTGAGGCTGCTACTTTGAGATATATAAAGCCTGTGACATATCAGATTAGGCTACATGTGCTCAAAGTACAGATTCATATTTTTTAACTGGCATTTGTACTATTACTACAATACACCTACAGCCTCATAAAGGCAGACTTGGTACAGCATCCATCGCACAGCCACAATACTGGGAAGACATCGCCCTCTGCAGGCATTCAACAGGCAAGACTTCAGAGTAGACAATTCTAAATAAAATTGTAGGAAAGAAATCTGAGGTAATACAACAATTCATTCGATTTATTTTTCTATTAACATGTGCAAAAAGTCAACGTTCAAGAGCAGTCCCCATGTGGTAACAGTATTTTAACATATGCATGAAAGGTGAAGAGAGAGCAAAGGCCTAATGTGATGTCTAAACAGCCTAAAACGTTCATAATTTTCTACTAAAAGAAGTAAACTTGAGGCCACCAAATCCATTTTCCAAGTGTCTTCATTATATAAAGGGAAACGTGAACTGTTTAAGTGCAAATTTGGGTATGACTAAAGTATAAAACTGGTTTGTTGTAGTGTCTGTGTCTGGTCTGATACTGTGGTTGACAGCTTAAACATCAGGTGAAATTGGTGGCAGAGTGGTGACAGGCACAGTCCCATGGATGAACAATACCAGATCAGGGTTGCTGAAGGATAGTTGATAGTAAAATTTTAGAGGTCAGTAGTGACCACAGGAGTGACCCCGTGAATGAGCAATGTTGGGCCCAGGTCTTGACTCAATAGGTCCACGTGGTGCAGGTAGTTACGGTAACGGCTTGTGTCTGCTGGTGGGCGTGGCAAATACAGGAAACGCACAGCAGGCTGAGGGGCACCATGTCTGCGAATCAGACTGTTGACAGCACAGATATATTCATCTGTTAGCTGAGCAGCATTATTGGGAAACTTTTGGATACCATCTTCCTTCTCAGCGTCCTCTTCCTCTTGTCTCTCCATCGTCTCCTCATTCTGTGCAGACTCTACTACATTCCCTCTCTCCCTTCCTCCTCGTCTCTGCCAGTGCAGCGCCACCACCTGGTCCCATGCCACCATCTGCACCTGAGCTGAGATCCTGAGCTCCTTCAGCATCACCTGGAGCTTTGTCTCCTCCTCTTCCTTCAGACTGCAACCAGCCTCCACACACAGGAAGAGGCGGAGTCGTGCATGGCTCCAAGCACGGGTCTCGTGAAGCACGCAGGCCAGCTGCAACAGGAAGAGTGAGCAGATGTCCACATAACCGCGGCTGTCTGGTCGAAGCAGATTCAGAGGCCACACGTCAACAAATGGCCCTGTCAAGCTTCGGTGGCCCCTGATCTTTCTTCCTGACCCTAAAACCTCCTCCCGGTTGAACTGGTTGAAGTAACGAGCCAGTGTCACATTCTTCCCCATTTTTACAGCGTCAGCAATCACTGACACATATTCCTCTTCCTGAAGGTCTTTGGGCTCCTCAGCACACCGCACACTGGGGAAGAAGGGAGAGCGTTGCTCTCGGGGGTCTATGGATGGACTCACTGCATCCAAGCCATGGCCTGTAGACAGGAGAATTTTACCTTGGAGGTGGTCTTCAGGGGTGCAGTCATCATAGAAACCCAAGACAAGGGTGTTTGGCCTCATTCCACCTAAATGCAAACAGATGTATCAAATGTGCGTTTTGGATAAGAACAGTCACGTTTGTAAAGTAATGCATAATCTTAGTTCATTGATGGAAAACCAACATCATCATACAAAAGTAATGTAAACTTGCCTACCAAAGCCTGTGATGAAAAGCAGGTTCTGAACTCCGTGTCGGACAGAGTCAGCCAGGGTAAGGTTGACAAATGCCTTGATGTTTAGATGATCCACTAGAGACAGCCAGGAGTCATAACGGCTTTGTAGAGGATCAGAAGGCAACCCATCTGCAGAATCACACACAAAAGACATACAAAATGTCAAATGCGTAGGAGAGAGCCGTCTCATTAGTTCAAGGGCAGCATGCGTTTGTTTGTTGTGAGTTATCAACGCAAGCAGCTCCCTGTGTAAACAACAAAAGGCTGCAGTGTATCTGGGTGTATTTCGGTGAAAGTATGACTGATTGGAGCACATTAAGCGTACGGTTGGACAGCAGAGAGGTGGCTTACACTGCAGGTTTAAGAAGTTTATATGTACTTTTTGACACTTTTCCCTCACTGTGAAAACTTGTCAACATTAGAATTCATTATAACTGATATGAATTCAAGCTTACAATGGCTGCCGTTCCGTAGAGCCTTTGACATCAAAGGCTATAAGTACTGACTTTTAAACAGCCACCATTAAAGCCTTCAGCAGCAATTTTGGGTTTAGTCTGACTACTTAAAAATATATACAGTATATCTGGCTCCTACCTACAAAATTCTTACCCAGTAAACCCAGCTTTACATGTCCCAGTACATAGAGGCCACTCTTCTTCAGATCATTGATGAAAGTCATGAGACCTGTACAGCTGCGAGGGTTTGCCACCATCAGCAGCACCTGGGGCCTCCAGAACTTCACATGGTCCTTACGTACATCCAACATCAACAGGTATTTGCGCACCTGGGTGAATAAAATTAGGGTGAAAAAGAGAGATGTGATGAATTCATGGAAACTAGCATCATATTGTTGCTTCATGTGAGAAAGATGGCTTGTTTGTTACTGTGCACCTGGTGGAAGATGAGAGCCTGGCTGATGTAGCCCCAGTTGCTGATGGGACCGAGGTAATGGATAAGCATCAAGAGCAGCAGCATAAAGGCTATGCTGGCAAATGCATAAATGGCATTGATCAGAAACATCATGACCAGGCAGCCAAGAATGCCCAGAGAGCAGGTATGCCATGTAAAACAACGAAATGAGGGTCTAAATAAAAAAATTTAAAAAAGACAAATGACAGAATTAAGAATGAACATGACTTTTTCAACCATGATTGTGAAAATTAAATCCAAAACAGAAAGCTTAATTCACTGCACTATCCTGCACTGTACCTGAAGTTTGGTGCAGAAGCCCATTCGAGAGCCAAACAGGCCAGGTTCACAGCAGCATAGACCAACAAGAAGAAGACTGTCACAATGCCAGCAATGGTGTTCAATTTACCAGCAAACAGCACCACCTAGTGGAAGGAATAAAGAACATTAATTTGGCTGAAACTACATTCAAAAAACACTTCAGCAATAGCTGTATACTAAACCAGAAGTTCTCAAACACCAGGCTGCAGGAGATTTGCCAAAATGACCACCTAGCACTGTTTTGTTGTTAATTCAGTTTTAGTACAGAACAGTGACAAATATCTAATCAATATTTGGTGATGCTTAGATCTCATTCAGGTTGGAGCTGCAAGTATTAAACATAGATAATAATTGAAATATGTAATAATTCTAGCAATAAAAGTGAGCAGGCTTTGGCACACACATTATGTTACTAAGAACAATGTATACAAACAATATAACTCCCAATATCTAGACTACACGAGTAGCTTCAGACACCTGGATGTGCCTTGACCCCAATACGAATTCCCATGATAAACAGCTTAACTGGGTTAAATTACAGCTATACTACATACTGTATGTCGGTGACTTTGCAGAAAAAATGTAAGAAATATAAAATGTAACAGACCTTGGTATCTAGCCAATATGCTGATGCTAAGTAGCGAGGTAGTGAAATGAAGAGTTTACTTACTAGTGTAACAGGACTGTACCCTGCTCTGTCTCCCTGGCAAACTTTTAGCTTTCAGTGCTCTTCATTTGACAAATGTTCAGCCAATCCAAAGCCGAGCACGATGCGCAAATTATTTCTCCACCGAGTAGTAGGTGAAGGATCAGTAGATCCAAATCTGACCATTTAGATGGTCAGCTGCTAATGTATCTGCCTCCATCTGAGCTCTACCCTAACTTTTACCTTCATCTCAGGGCAACACTACAATTTCCCTCACCACCAACACATTCACAAAAACAAATAAGTTGTGGCAATATACAGAATAATGTCAATGATGATGCAATTCCAACAATTGCAGAGTATACGATGAGGGCAAGAATGTTCAAGCTTTGTCCACTTCATCTTCCTAATAACTTTTACACATTAGAAGCAGAAAGTAAAATGGAAACCATAAGAAAAGACAAACAATTAGTGTGTAAATGGCTATAATTTTACAGCTTATCTGTTGTTTAACATTTAATGTTCTATTACCTTCTTTTACTGCTCATCTTTCTTCCTCAGCTATCAATAAGGGGTTATGGGTAGCCGTTAATGCGCAATAGTAAAAATATCCATTTGGAAGGTGGCTAA
The DNA here is from genome assembly GCA_003416845.1 of Oplegnathus fasciatus. Taxonomy (NCBI): domain Eukaryota; kingdom Metazoa; phylum Chordata; class Actinopteri; order Centrarchiformes; family Oplegnathidae; genus Oplegnathus; species Oplegnathus fasciatus. The sequence goes on along the minus strand of NTHP01000010.1, from coordinate 1,739,691 downwards.
ACAGTCATTTTTGAAGAAGGTCACTAATCTGACGTGAAAGAGCTATATGAACAGGAAGGGGTTGAGGGCAAGGGAATCTATAGTAGAACTCAAGCAGAGTCACTCTAAACTTAATGCAGAGGAAAACTAGAACCACTCCTTGTACACAGTGTACTATCCTACCTGTACAAGCAACCAGGAGACAAGCACTGAGGCCCAGGGGTTCCCACTCCGAGAGGTTTTCCTTGCCAGAGCCAGGACACCACCTGTAGAGATTTATCACATTAACAAAAGCAAAGTCTTTCTGTCCGTTATTGCTCATGATCCTAAATGAGATAAACAACTGAGTCATCCTGCACTCGTCCTTAAGCCAAACACACAATGAGAGGGTTTTTTTCTTCTGAGAAAGTCAACACTGCAAGCCATCTGTTGTCAAACGATGCTCTCCAAATTAACATGCCTCCACCAGGAAAACGAGACATGATGAAATTAATAACAAGTGTCAATTTCTCACATTTGAGATGGAGGCCTCTTTCAACAGATGGCCGATTATTAAAATGTTGACTCAGCTTTACAGAATACCAGCTGGAGTTGGATATGCTTTCATATACTCTGGATCAACTCTTTAGCCCTGATCATAACCTAAACAAGCAAGATTAGTAATTAAATCCTTCTCACTACAGAAATGGTCAGAGGCCACATCACCCCACTCTGCCAATAAACAAACAATAATTTGCTGCTCTTTGGTATGTAATTCTTAGTGTTAGGAACAACAGGCAAAACAAATACCAAACATTGGGCAGCGGGACACATGTTGTTCAAGAATCTCACCAAAGAGGTTGTCTTTGGACAGGGCATACAGGATCCTGGAGGCTCCTATCAGGTTACTCATGGCAGCAGACATGGTGGAGGAGTAAATCCCAATCGTAACCAGGGGCGGCCATATGTTGATGTCTCCCAGAAAACTGTAGTCTCTTTGGAGAAGGTGACTGAGGATAATGGATAAAACTCCAAATATGAAATGAGTCAAAATAAATCCTTCAGCAGATTAGTGTGAGTAAAACCACATTATGTTAAAATAACTTGACATGTGTACAAGCAAAACAAATCAGAGTAAAAACTCAAACTACAACTACAATATTCTGTCTCTGAAAAAGAAACAATATGCAAAAATGAAAGTGCTTAAATGAAAAAACTTCTTTTGAAAAATCCCCCATTATATATTTAAGTGTCCACAGTGTTATGGCACCAATAGAAACTTTTTGTTTTATATTTTGGCTTATTTGTGCTACTACTATTTCAGTGTGTTTGACTGTCTTACCGGTCACAGGACCACGCAGCCAGCAGACTAAGGAAATTGTATGTGATGAAAGTTATAATAACAGCTGCAAGCGTTCCTCTTGGGATGGAATAGCTGGGGTTTTTCAGGTCGCCTGGAAAACACATGACAAAAGTTCCCCCTTCAACAAAACCAAATCTATTAACACCTATTTAAGTTCTGTCAAAGTTCAGCCTTCCCCTTCCCCTTATGTGTACATACTGTATGTACTGTGTCTTAAATCAGAGGCTGGATCCACCATAGTCCGCAAATGTTGCTGAGAAATGCAGCTTTCTTTTGCCTAAGTTTGAAGAATAAAACTGGTGTATCCTTTGCATCCCTCAGTATCTTATAATCCATGATGTGTGCTGATCCATTTGTTTCTGGTGCAATCAGTTGATCCTCTTCAACTTTTGATTCTCTTCAACTCAGGAAATATCATGTGGCCATTTATAATTACCAGGTTTTTCTTTCAGGTGGTCACTTGTCACTGGTAAATACGTCACTGCAAGGCATAGATGGATATGCTGTTGATGAAACAACACTATTATACTGTAAACTTGAGTTATTTTGAAATCTGTCTGCAACTTCTTGGTAATAAACTTGGAAATGTTTGTACTTAACCTGATGATTAGGACTGCATGAATATATCCTTGATTTTGGACTATGAGGCTAGACCTTGTTATTTGGGGAGGCAGTTAAGATTCAGCTAGGCCTTCACGGGATTCTCGTTTTGTGATCATCGTAGGATCCAGCCCCTGAATTGGGACAAAGCTACGGGTTCCTTTCTTCTTGAAGTGAAACATAGCTAGAAAAAGGACCCTTTGTTTGCCCTTTAACAAATTGTTTATTTAAGTTATTTTAACACCATCTTACCTGACATGTTGGAGCCTGCCATGATTCCAGTGCAACCGTTGAACATGACGGCGAACACTGTGGCAAAACTCATCATGGCACCAGTCGTGTAGTCTACTGTGTAATTGGCTAGAAGGAGAAACAGGAGGCTAGATCATTCACATATATCAGGGATCACTTATGCAAACAACAGGGATTTCCAAAAGGTTTGGTCAATAATTAATTTTTTGTATGTTCTGCTTAAATAATTAAAGTCCTGAATTAACAAATCAGTGCTAATTTTACAAAGGGCATTTTTTCCATACTGGTCCAACATTGTTTAAATAGGTTTAAGATTATCAAAGCCTATAAAATGCCAAACCATCACATCTGATAGCGTGTCCAACACTTACGCAATAGGTTGCCCTCCAGGGTGTGGAGCTGGAAGCCAGAATAATTGGCTGTGCTCAGGCTGGTACTGTTTAGAGCAGACCTATCTGGCAGAATCACCACAATGGGCCCCACAATGAAAAAACTGATGAAGATAGAAGCCAAGACTGTCGTGACTATGATGAAGATAATAAAGGTGGCTTTAGCATAGATGTGGGCTCCCACCTGTAATGACAAGCCAGTTAAATTTAGGAACTACTGCCATATAAATTTATATATATCCCCTAGCACCACTGTCAAGTCCAATTTTCTCTTGACTGTCAATTTGGTTCAAGTCAAGGTATCCTGAAAACTACCAGCCATAGATTTAGTTGGTGGATATTCACTGTCCTCAGTGGAAAACTTGATGATGTCATTCTGACCTTTCCTTTAGCACCACCATCAGGCCAGAATTTATAGCAACATCGACACAAGCTTTCCTCTTTTGGCACCATGCAGCAAAAAAAACGCAACTTTGCACTCAAGATCTCACTTTAGCCAATGAGCAGACTGCCATGAAATTTACTGAGCACACTCATGCTCAGAAGAGGATCACCTTCTAGTCTAATTATTTGTGGCCTTTCATTTAGAGTTGCAGTATGGACAACTTTACATTTTTTCACATTCGTAATGAAAGTTTATTTCTAACAACAGCACAATAAACATTAGTTTTGGTTCCATCAAACACTTCTACATTGTGAAGTGTAATCAACAATACGCCTCTACAGGCTGCCAGCAGGGATTTAGACTTAAGACTTCTAAAGGGTTGTGTATTCAGCAAAACATAGTTCTCAGAAAAATAAGTCACAAATCCATTTGTATAAGCCAAAAATGAGCTGACAGAATGTATCATAATTTAAAAAAATGAAGTAAGATGAAAACAATGAAGTCTCACCAAGCAGACAATTAAACAAAGGAAGAGCAGGACAGTGCCATAAAGCAGAGACCACCAGTATCCTGAAGGCAACACCTGATGGAGACCTGCAACAGCTGCAGCACCCTCTGAGGGACAGTAAAACAGGGTTAAGTAATAGATCAACACACTCACATGCCTAAATGTCCCACCATGTCCCAATGGACCTTACCTTCTGGGACGCCAAATGCAGACACGACAGCCTCGACCAGACCCAAAACGTAGAGAGCACTGCCGCACACATTGGCAAAGAAAAACATGATCCCAATGCTGCCGCCAAACTCTGGACCCAGGGCTCGGCTGATCATGTCTGGGGATCCAAGTTGAGGAATTTCTGACTCCAGATTCATAAATGCAAGCCAACTAAAACTGGACACAATATGTCACTTTCATAAAGACGGATAAAGATCAGCCACTGGTAAGATTTGAACAAAGAGGGAATCTGTGCCACCGATGGATAAAACAAATAACAGGGTGAAATTAAGAGCAGGGACATTTTTTAGACAGGACTAATCACAGACAGACACCCGAGTGAGGCCTTTAAGCTACAGCATAAGTCTCTCTCAGAAGTAAAGGATACAGTAGGCACCTCCAGCATCTAAAGCCCCATTGGTGGAGATGGCACAGACAGAAAGCACGGTCATAGTGATGATAAAGTAGGCCACCAGGAACATGGCAATGGATTGGTAGAGGCCTGCTTGACCCACAACAAACCCTGCAAGAGGTGGGAGGAAATCATATTTATCATGTAGCCTAAATGTTTACCTAAGGCCCGTAGCGTTACTTTTGTTTGCAAAGTAATATTTTTTCTACTGTTTTATTCCATCATTTACATTACAGACACAACATATGGAATAAAGTAGTACTTTAGTGATTAGCTGATTAATGGATAAGCTAGTTGAGAGAAAACTGTCAACGAGTTTGAAAAATCTATTAATTGTCGAACTCATTTCTGAAGAAAACTTTCAAACATTTCTTCACTTTGAGCATTTGCTGCTTTGTTGGACCAAACAAGCAAACTGAAGACGTCATCTTGGGCTTTGGGAAACTGTGATGAGCATTTTTCACCATGTTGCCAGATTTTATTGACTAAACATTTAATTAACTAATATTAAAAAAAATTGATAAATTCATCTATAAGGAAAAGATGTTGAAAAAAGCAGGCCAGAAAATAATAACACAATGGTGCCAAATTGTTAGTTAGGATTTAAGATAATATATCAAGGCTCAACTGAATAATTCAGAGGCTCGCCTCCAACTGGATTATTTCACCAACTCGTTAGCATCGACCTAACCGCTAACCTGGTGCAAATTGAACCGAAGGACCTTTTTTCCAGATTTAGGTATTCGTGTTTTAGTTCAGTCTAATGTTTTCTTTTCAGGACAAGATTTTCAGATTTCTTTTTAAGATTAAAGATAGTTGCTCTCCCCTAGCTGCTCACCAATTCGCAGGAACACAACGACGCTAAACATGGACAGTAAAGTTGGTATCACCACGCCGAACACCACCCCGAGCTTCCGGGCGGCTTTGTCCTTGGACCGTCGGCCGTCTCTGCCCGCCTTGGCCCCGCTGCGCTTGGACACATCTTTCGGCTCCTGCCCGGTGCTTGTGGTGAGTCGGTAATGTAGAAGAGGAGTCTTTTCTGACATGGTGGTTGAGTTAACGGTAATAAACGGTCAATTCAGCCTGCAGCTCAACTGAAAGGCACCGTTTCAACCGCACGTGCTCACTGACGCCTAACGTCTTTCCTGTAGCTATGGTGACATATGCTAACATTTGAATTAGCGGTTAGCTAATTGAATGGCCGCCATAAACCTCCCACACCGAGCCCGGCTCACCTTCTGCAGGTAATCACGGTTTGTTAATGAAATAATGACGTTGCTTCCTGTAAGTGGCTCATCCAATCAGTTACAGTTTCTCCTTGATTAATCCACCGGCTAATTTGTTTATATATACATGATTAGCAAGTAACTACCCTAACTAAAACATAAAATACCTAACTAGCCTACCTAACTAACCAAATAAATAAATTAGTTAAATAAATAATAATGAATTAAATAAATAGCCATATGAAGTCAGAGTTTATTGCATATTATATTGCATAGGTTTTGTATCATAAACAGCATAATATCAATATAAAGTGTAGCAAAAAAAAGTCTACTTAAATGTAAAATCTGGGTATTTACACACTTAAATTCACAGACACCTGGGATAGATTTCCTGAATTGAAAAAAGCAAAACACAGAAACATGCACACATCTACAGTAAATCAATAACCTTTAAAATAAAAATGTAAACAGAGATAAGATCTAAAAGTGCAATGAGAATAAATCTGCTCACTAAAGTCATACCAGAAAGGTACATAGCAACACTTTCCAGTCTCCATTATTCTTCTTTGATAAGTATCTATGATTTTTCAGCTAATGTGCAAGGACTGTCTATATTTGCATAATAACCAGGATACAATTAAACATAAAACAATTCTGGTGCTGGATATGGGCTGAGTTTCCATCCACTTTGCCAGACCTTTGTACCACCAATTGAGGAGCAAAGCAAATCTGCAAAGAAAACATGAATGACCCTCGTGATCAAACAGGATAACAACCTCTGCCATGACACAATAATTTGGATTATGATAAATTTGCATCCAGTGGAGACATGGAGAAGCTGCCTGTAGGCTGCATACAAAAAAGAAAAGATACCTGCCTTTTGGCGGATTGTAGGCTTGTATTGGCTCTATAGGCCTACAACCAAATTTAAAGCATCCCTAGTTTTATGTAGAATGATACAAAAAACTGCATTCCTATCATACATTCATTTGTCCATGATGGTCATCATTGCTGACATATTGCTGTGTTTCATTTTCCTCTACTTCTCCAGCTGTAGTTCCTCTTAATGGCCAGCAGAGATGGGTGGATTTCTGTTCTTTTACTCTTATAGAGAGTGATTCTATATAAAATATATATTCATATATAAAAAAAGCAGACTTTTTAACAAATTTGAAATTTTAGAAAGGCAAAAGATGAGGAGAAAATCCAGATCAACCCCTCCTGTTTTGCTCTGGTGGATTTTCATTCTTCTTTTATTGACCTGGAGTCCCAGTCCAACTCATCCCCCTGTTTGTGAAGAACATTGTGTCCACTGAGGTTGTTCTCGTGTCACTGGGAAGTGCATCTGTCTTCCAGGTCAACCATGAACCGCTCCAGTTTGCCTGAGATCAGTTGGTTGTAGTTCAGCAGGACCGTGCTCAGGCTCTGGGTGCTTCGAGGAACACAAGACAGTACTGGACTCACCGCTGGCCCCTGCTGGTCCAAACAGAAAACACAACAATGAAGACGGTTTTAGAAATTAATAGCAGAAAGAACATGAACAAAAGTGTGAAAAGGAGGCTGGAAAATACACCAAAAAGGAGGGTGACATAACACCCAACACAGGTTTCAAAAACAGCACTATTTACTGATAGAAACACTGATAATGACTGATTTTAGACAACAGAAATCCACAAATGAACTTCCCAAATTTTAGGATACTATGAAAAACACAGATCACAGGACATCCATCTTGCACTCTGTCTCACTGGGAAAGTATGCACTGCTATCTTCTTCTTGTCCTGAGGAAGGAAGGCTTGGGGTCACACAACATAACATCATCACTCCCAGGGCACAGATATTCCAGAAAGCCACAGAGTTATGAGAAACCAGGATATTTCCTCACCAGAGGAAGCTGATAATGCCTCTGAATCAGATGCAAACCGGCGAGAGAGAAGCCCATCAACACGTTTTCACTCACTTTGTGTGAATGTTCATCAACACACTGATGAGTTTTTCTTGGCTGGGTTTGTTGTGATGTGTTCGTGTGTGAGTGACGAAGACAGACGTTAAAATCAAAAGTGAAAGTTTCTTAGAAGCCTAGGTGGTTTTAAAAGCATTTCATTGTTTATACTGATATGTTGTCTTAACAGTGAAATATAGCTATTAAAATGGTTATATGTATCCAAGACATCTAGAAACTTTGAAGCCAAATTTATGGTGATTTTAACCTCGACATGTACGCTTCTTTTGACCAGCAGATCACCAAAATCAGGCCTTGCTGGGAGTGCTTGTGTGCTTGTTTGCATGCAGTTTGTCACTGTGACCGCTTCTTACACTCAGCTGAAGTTGTGTGAGAATGAGCAGGTAGTTGTTGACGTTGTTCTCCAATCTCTGCAGTGGTGAAGCGGCACATCCTGGCTGGCTGAGGGCCCTCACCACCTTCACACCTTCAATAAGAAGCCTCAAGGATGCAACTATGTCTCCTCTCTTCTCCTGGTGCTGCAGTAACACACACATACAGAAAAAGAAAAGCAATATGATATGTTTTTAGAGGATATTATTAAAGACAAGATAAACCACTTACAGTAATAGCAAGAAAGTAAGAAATCCATTATTGTAGATGATTTTGGACTCATACTTGCCAACCTACTGATTTGTTTTCCCAAGATGCTACATGAAGCTCGGTACAAGGTAGCCGAACCGGTGTGGAGAGGGTCATCGAGCCATTACAGCCACTCTGCAAGGGAGGAGACATGGAAGAGACAGGTGACAGAAGCCAGACAAATAGACTGATGGGAGACTACAGGTAACAGACAGACAGGAGGATTATTCACAGCAGGAGAAAGAGAGACAGAGAAATGTTGGCTTCACAGTCATATCCTCACCAGTGCACTCTCCATCTCTGCCACAATATTCATGGCCCTCCTGGCGCCTTTATTACACACAAATTCTATGGGTTTGGTCTCAGCATCCCACACCTCGGAGGCTACCATACAGAGCAGCAGGAGTCCTGGACCAACACATAAGCACACACTGAAGGCTGAGGCGCCTCAAGCCAGCTTGTTCCGCTCATGACAAGTGCATTCAAATCCTCACAAGTCAAGCTTTTTTAGGCTCACTACTCACTGCTTAATGCCATGCCCTGCTCGGCCGCTCCAGATGAATCCACATTTGTTCCATTAAGAAATGTGCCAGGTGGAAAATGCCCTGTGTCCACTGTAGAGGAGCTGCGTGTCCTTTTTGTCTTCTCACCACTTGATTTCCCACCTTCTCATTCAGTAGTGGGAAGTGCGAGTGTTATCTAGCCTGAGAGCAGGATGCGCTCCAACTTCCCCGCTGCGCAGCATGACAAAATGTTATAGACTGAAAATGGCATTTCATTGATATATGCGACGATTGTTTCGCTTCTCGTTTGGCCAGAGTTGGCTGTGGGAGCGTTCAGGGGACAGCACGCTTGCTGACTAAAAGGTTAATGATTTATTATTGTGAAAGACTCCATTTACACAGCTGACATCAAAACCAGTCACTGCTGCTGGAGGCTATTTACTTTTTTGTCAAGGTTTGCTCCAGCCAATAGAGGTAGCAGCTTGGGTTCATTATATTCACAAAATTGGTGTCAGAGGGAGCAACACAGCCCACACACGGCATGTGGGTGTGTGTAAGCTATATGTGGGTGTGTAGCCTGTTTGTGGTGACTTAACTGTCTAACATAATGCAGGGATATGACTTGGAAACAGTGTTTTTTAGGATTTCAGGCACCCACAATCCTCTTGTTTTCACACATAGTTCACAAAAGCTTCTAGAAAAGGTCCAAATAGTAAAAGATTTTTATTTTGTAACTTTTTTTTTGCTTCATGTATTCTTACAGGCTTGTGGTCTTTGCGGGGAGGACAAGGTGAAATCACTGCCAACGTGATTACCCATCTGAGGATCATTTAATAGCCTTACTCGCTGTATTTATCACCCAGGAGGAGAGGTGAACAAGCGGTCTTCACCCGGATACATGCAATCATCCATCGGGCTGTAATGCCTGGGGTGGCGCAGCTGGAAGACGCGGTGACGCGCCAATTCAATTGCCGTGTGGGGGGTTGAGGAGGTGTAATAGCTGTCAAAGACATGGAGAAGAGAAAAGATGGGGGAATGCACCATCCATCCTCATTTCAGGCACACGTGCTCACCCCCGTCACCCCAGCCTGGACAGTGACTGAGCCCCTGCCCTCTTCTATTTGCGCCCGAGCTGTTTATGCGTGCCATGATTAAAGCGCATGACGTCTAATATATAGACCCCAAGAGTGTGTGTGCGCGTGTGTGTGTTGGCACATACAAGGAGAGAGAGAGAGAGAGGGGGGGGGAGATGCAGAGAGAAGGAGAGAGAGAGAGAGCATGAACACTAAACACATGTCTTCTTTTTCTCCCTCCAAGCTTCCTCCTATCTCTGCAGACAATCTTGACCGCCGTTAATTGAGACGAATGTGCGCCGCGGCTCCGCAGATAATGACCGGAGCGCCTGGATTTCTGCACACAAGGAGAAAACTGCGGGCCATGGCACTGACGGTACCCGCATTGCATCACGGACACGACACCCGGTACCCCGCTGTCTCCCTCCCACCTCAACTGGAGCCGATGAGGAGACTGTAGCGTCTTATCATAGAGTTTCTTTGCCTCACAATCCCATGCAGCCGCGCTCTCATACGGCTGGCTGTTGTCGCTCCTGGTCTCCAAAGCCAGTCAGCAGCTGCCCGCTCCGCTGTGCGCTGCTCTGGAGGCGCAAAACCGGTAATTACGCGCTGTGTTGACAACTTTGGCGCGGTACTGTATGGATTGCGCATCAGCAACAGGCCAGTCTCTTGGATCTACTGAGATTTCCCTCCGGTGGAGTGAAGTGTGATCCCCGGGAGTCATCCGTTGCCCGATCACATCATCGATTAAGTGTGCGCTGCAACCTGTAGCTGTGTGCCCCTTTATTCCAGTCATTGTTCCGCCGAGGCGCAATGGAGGGACACAGCTGACGGTTTTGAATCCGTCGCCCGAGGAGGAGAGAAGAAAAAAAGAGGAGGAAAGCAGACTCAGGGGAAATCGTAAGTACGCTGCGTCCTGACAAGATGGATCACTGTCTCGTTTCTCTCTCCAAAGTGTCAAATCCGTGCGTGTCTGCTGAACTTTGTGCATATCTGGCTCAAGGGCAAATGGTAATTGAAGGTCTGATTGGGTTGTGGTGTATTTGCTGGTATTCTGGTCTCATTTTGTGGTTATTGCCGACAGTTAAGTATTTTCTCTCAGCTGTAGCCAACAGGAATGAGTGACAATTGAGAAACTTGCCACACAAAACAAAAAGGGGCACAGGTGGTTGATGCGCATCAAGGACTCAAGGTCCTTGTAATACTGTAGATATATTGCAATAACATATATGTGCGTGGTATGTCAGATTAAATAATTTTTACTATTACTAGTTTAGGCCCATGATGAGTAAAGAAAGGTAAGAAATATGTCTGAGATTATTCCTCTGATCTCCCTAAATTTATGAAATAACTTTCCCTGCAATGGCACACAATTAATTTAGAATGATGCTAAATTAAACCAGACTTTCACTTAATTATAATCACAACCCTGAATGCTTTAAACCCTTTTATAATGTGGTCTGGAAAATTCAGTTACCATTTTCTCATAGTCATGTGCACGTTGAGCTCTCTAAAGCCGGGAAAACCATTGATCTTTCTCTTCACTGTCACACAGGACAGGAGACATGTTGTTTTTCCTGTTGTATTTTGGTAGCAAACTGGGCTCCACGCAGAGGTGGGTGGTATATTTCTAAAGAATCCTGTGGAGATGGAGAGATGTGGGTCAGTGTGCTGGAGCTCGGGGCTGCAGAGCACCCAGTTCCTCTGCTGCCGGGGCCACAGCACCCCTGCCTGTCTGTAACTGCCATGCTCCCTGATAAAATGAAGTCGGTGGCGCTCAGTTACGAGAGAGGGAGATGACGTGAGGACAGGTTGTGCAGGCCCAAGGTGCGTATGAACCCCTAATGAGATTTGTGAATGAAAGCATGTATTTGTGGGAGTCTGCCATCACTCAGTGGTCTCAGAGGCCCTGGCTCATTCTGGTGCCTGTGGTCCAGCGCTTTGAACTGGTTGCCTTGCCAACAACCAATCAGCTGCAGTCTTGTGCAGGACTGTTTTATCTGTCAGCCAGTCAGAGGCTTGACTCCCAAGAGGAATTAAGTCTTTTAACCTGTAAAGGATGAGGGAGTTTGATATTCAAATGCACGCTGGCCTGTGACCAGTTAATTTGCTTAATGCTGTTTTTGGTGGTACAAGTTTAAAACAATGCTAGGAACAGGTAAGGTAAGCAGATTTACTTCAGCCTGAGAAAGTTCTGAAAATTTGAACTTCCTGAATTGCCCATCCATCTGACGGCATATTGGCAAACACGAAGGTTGTTTGGCTCCTGACGAAGCAGCAGTGAATCCTTGGAACAGCGGTTATCTTTCAGGTGTGAGTCTCGCTTGGCACCACATCTTTCAATGCAATAGATTTCGCTGCCAGTGAGTAGCACCTCCGAAAAGCCTTTAGTGAAAGCCCAGAGAGATGAGCTTGCGGTATTATAATACATGTGTCATCTGAGGAAAGGAAATGATCTGAGAGTGTAACAAACCTTCATGTTGAGCATTTACTGTTGGATACAGTCTCTCCTGAGAAGTGCTTCTGCAAGCACACGCACACACGTAAACACACAAGGCAGTTTTATGGCATACGAGCCTCAACAGTGTTTTTGGGGATGCCCATGAGCATGGCACTTCGCTGTGAAATGCTCCTTATGGGGCTGTTTGGCAGCCAATAGTAGAAGACTGTGGTTTTCCTGTGTAAAATACACTTGAATATGAGGCAGTGCATATATTCTGACTAAATCTGTTGTGGTCACAGACATATACGTACAAATGGGAGACACTTAAGGAAAAACCAACATATAGTAGTGTCTTAGTAAGGTGTTGGACCACTATGACCCTGTAGAACAGCTTCAATGCTCCTTTGCATTTATTCTTCAGGTCTCTGAACTCTATTAGAGCGATGAATACTGTTCTTCTAGATGATATTCCCTCGTTTGGTGGAGAGCGCTGTCTAAATCATCTGCCCAAAATCTCCCATACCTGTTCAGTTAGGTTGAGATCTAGTGTCTGTGAAGACCAGTGCGTGTAATTCAAATCATTTTCATACTCATTCATTGACCCTGTGTGCCCCGTGGATGGGGGTATTGCTGAACCACTCTCAGCGGTACCCCCGTCAGGTCTTCGTCAGCCATCTGTACACTGCTTGTGTGTGTTAGAAGGATAAAATCAGAGACAGAACGACAGAAAAAGAACCTGAGAAAGTAAATGTGAGACATTTGAAGACTTTAAATTTTCTTCACTTTATTATTGTTGTTGCTTCATGTTATCTATCCATCATTCAATGATCACTTATATTGTCCCCTGAAAGCACTGAGAACTGTATTATTCTTCAGAGAGAATCAGAATCAGCTTTAATGGCCAAATGTGTTCACATACAAGGGATTTGACTCCGTTTTAAGTTGTTCTGAATGTGCTTACATACAGAACAATTTACAGAAAGATAGAAATAAAAATGAGAAAAAAGAACAACAAAGCTGAACAAAGATCTGTATGTACATTATGTACATACAAGTATAGGTGAAAAACTAGGTATATAAATATATAGCAACAATGACCAACCACATCTAATTGTAAAAAGAACAAAACCTGTTAAGAGAGTTTCTGTTATTCCAGTTCAGACTGCAGCAACATGAGAAAAAATGTTTTTTGAGTGGTTTTTACACATGAAGTTCAGTTTATTCGTAATGTGGAGTAGCCTGGGGAAACAGTTGTATGTCCTCTGTGTCATCTGGGTTATTTTCAGTTTTGCAACTTTAAAGTTTAAAAGACCGCCTGCGTCACAAATAGGGGGCGAGGAGTTTGAAGGGCATAAACCAGGCAGCGAGAGTGTCATTAAATACACTGAGTTGCATTATGGGAAATACAAGTTTAAGAGTAAGATCCACTTAGTGAAGACATCTTGTCTTCTGCTGTGTCGATTCTTTTTAAAATCTGTCTTTTGTGAAACCCCCATCTTTATGAAAGTGCGAAGAGAGAACACCTCACTAAAAACAACAGCGGGTAAAAAATAATGTAATGAGATTTAGAGATTATAAACTGATTACTGAATACTGGAGCCCCTTCACTTGAAACTACTTATCCGACTACTCGGGTAAAATGATCAGACACTGACCTTTACTAAAGCTGAAGGAATCATGAAGGAGGCAGATAAAGAAATACAGATGAGTAAAATGAGTATTTTTACAGTTAAAACAACAGAGAAAATATGACCAGGGCATATTTAGTAAATTCCCTGTATTGATGAGCCAACATTGAACATCCTGTGTGAATGATGCACTAATGGCAGCCATACATCTGAATATAAAGTCACTAAAGTCAATTCTTTATCCACCAATGGGATAGCTTATTATAGGGCTGTTGTGACTATGTCTTTATGACACTGACAGAGCCATATATCCACCTAACACAAGCCTCACCCCAGTGAATTACTCATCACACTTGATCAATCCAGTGATGACTCAAATCTTGAGCAAAGGACAGTTGAGTCTTTCTGAAATGCCACGCGAGAATAATAATAAAAAAAACATACACTACACATCATAATTTGTCCAAACAATCAGTCATTGCACCTGCACCTGCACACGCCTCCGCACAAAAGCACCAAAAAAACAAAAAAAAATCCGAACATCATCAAGTCCAGGAACTCCAGAGAGAGACGGCAGCACAGTGAGAGTGGAGGAGGGAGGCGGTGTTTTGCAGTCAAACCGCACCAGCGCTGCTGCGAGGCGACGGCCGGCTGTACTCTCATCTGGCACACACACACACACCGACACACACACCGATACACACACACACACGGCGGCGGCGCTTTGCATCATGCAGGAGGGCTCATGATAAGAAACCTGTTACACGCTGCACATGCGATGGCGGGCAGCCGCGCCGCGTCCTCCTCCACAGATTGATTAGAGGGCGACTTGCACTCCTGGGAGTCTCGGATCGGGCGTTAAATGAGGATATTGCGGCAATGGTGAAGGACAAGGCCGAGAACCGGACGCTCCAGTACCAGCAAACTTTGGTGAGTTTCGGATGAGGTCATAGATGATGCTTTCCGTCATGTGTCGGGCGTGTAGGGGTCTCTCGCGGATGCCTGTTCGGCCGGAGGATGGAGACACAGCTGCTGGTTGCTCAGCTGTGTCCTGTGTGAGAACAGGAGGAGCAGGTGCAGCCTTTTAGTGAATATTCCTGTATAAAAAATCCAAATAAATAGTCGTTAGTGGCTAAATTTAGGGTCTCTTTGCTCTGCTTCCCCTCTACTTGCAGCCCTCCCTGCTCTCCATTCATTCACCTTGATCCACAGGTGTTGCATCACTCTCAGCCTCTGCCTGGCCCACCTTCCTAATTAATTCTTATCAATTTAGATTTCACCAAACCATGTCAGATTAATTTGTTCAGCTTGAAGAAATACATGTATGGCTATCTCTCATTGCTTTGTGTGCGGCCTAATGGGTCATTATTAAGATGTTAATATCCTTGAAATATAAGATTAGAGCCTCCCTCTGCTTTCTGAGCTCTAATGTATTTTGCTCACGTCCTGTGTTCTTCCTTATCTCCTCTATTTCTCCTGCAGATCTTGTCCCTCCTCGTGCCCCCTCATCTATTCCCCTGTCATCTTCCCCCTCAGCCCTTCCTGTTTGCTAGAGCGGCCCCCTCTACTTATGATCCAAAAGTGGAGTGTTTCTGAATATTAATTGCCTCATGCACCAGTTTTCCCCACTCATGTCATTGCATGACTGACAGTGATACCCTGGAGCACTTCACACAGATATCTATATTCAGATAAAGGGACAGACAGATAGACAGACAGAGAGGCAGGCAAACCAGTAGATTTAAGTATTTGATTCTGTGACTGCAGTCGTCTTTTGTCTTCCCTTTCTCTCTTCCCTTCGTGTCCGTGCATGCGTGTATTTTCACATTTGCACTATCTGTCGGTCAGTCCGTCTTCCTGCAGCCGTGTATGGGCCCAAGTGGTACTACAGGTGTTTTTTTTCCCCACCCTGCTCTTGCTGGTGTGAAGATCAATGCCGTGCTGTGTGTCTCAGTGTAAAGATCAATAGTAATGTAAAATGGCAGTCGGAGTCTCTGAGGATTGGAACGTGCTGTCTGCCACCTCCCTCTCCTCTGACCACGGCGCTCAGATCAATGGCTTTATCATTCACTCCCAGCATACCAGTCCATTACCCAAAAATAGATGCACGAGTGTGTTTCTGCACATGCAAGCGATAGTGTGGCTTGTGTCTCGATACTTTCTTTTACAAAGTGGCAGCACTATTAATCAAATACCTTCCCTCTGGTAAAAAAAAAAAGCATCTGTGATTCCCTCTTTAAGAAAACTGGATGACATGTAGAGATAGACAAATTTAAATCAGATAAGTGAAGGCTCACAGAGTTTTGCTCGCCGCCGTAGCTGCAGTCTAAAATTGGATTCTAATGTTGACAAAAGGATCCTCTGTGTTTTATTGTTTGCCATCAGCAAGATTCAGAGGATTTTCAGTCATGTGATTGCTTGAATTTTGGCAGCAGAGAGCCTCTGGTGCTGTGGCAGGACTGTGCAGATGACATGGAGCAGATAAAGAAAGAATAGAGATCTTTCCGATGACTTCTCCACGAGGAAGCAGCACAGAAATGTCAGCTCCTCGTTCGCAGCTGCTGTACTAAAAAAAAAAAAAATGCAGTCTCTCCTCCAGAATGTATACATTTCTGTCAATAATCCACGTATAGTTTTATAGAACCAGCAGCTTATTGACTGGAGTGTTTACCAAGACAGTGGAACAAAAAGAACCCTTCAATTTATGGCTCCTGTTGGCACTCGAGTTTTACAATCAGTGAGCATTGCTGTGACAATCCATCAAGATAAAATGTGGTGGGTATCATAAACTTATCATATAAATGAGCTACCGACTGAATAATTGATATAATTACACTGCAAATGGCCATGATTACATTTCCCTCTGTGCAAAACCAACCATAAAGAAAACAATTATTTGATATGTAAATGATACCCATTCATGTTTCATGTACAGCAGCAGTGATGCTGTATTCTCAGCCACTGCACCAAACAGATTTCTTAGAGAGCATTTCACAGTCCCCGCTAACCTCTCTGAACTCAATATCCACAGGGAATAGTAAAACAGAGAATAAACAAGCTATTTATAACCACCAAGATATTCATGAATAAGCAGTGTGTAGAAAGTCTTTATTTCAGGCAGCAGCTGTTGTTTTCTGGGTCCTGTGTGGAGATGCAGGAGAGATCCTTTGAGCGGCGACTGACAGTTGGAAAGCAACCAAGGTCTGGTGCATGGGTCACTGGCTCCTATGACTGTGTTTGTCAGGTGCATTGCATGCTGGGACGGCAGGCAGTGGCCGCCCTCGTGGGATGGAGGGATGGAGCAGGTAAAGAGGGTGTTGTGGTGACTTGGTGTCGAAGCGTTGCAGCCTCCCATCTGAAGCTTTTTCTAAAGCTTTTCTCAGAGATGTGGGAGGTCTGCATGTGTCACGGGGGTTTGCGTGTGTGCATGTGTTTTCTCTCTTCAGAAGCGTGGGCAAGCTTGCTCCATAGGTCTTGCCTGTGCATTTAGTTTGTGTTTATGAGTGTGTGTGCGTGTGTGTGTAAGTACCTGCCTACACACACGTGCTTAAATGAGCGTGTGGTAAGTCTCAGTCGGAGCAGATGTTAGAGACGGCATGTTCATGTCCTTCCAGCAGCAGGAGGCTTGAGGATTTGGCTGCTGCAGGGATCAAAGTCATGATCCACCTGAGGAGGAAAAGCTGCCGCCCCACACCTCCCCCTCACCCCACCCCCCACAACCCC